>JBBPOS010000021.1:0-129403 GCA_038091575.1 Leccinum subgranulosum | reverse complement strand
CTTCGGCTCATGCACTGTCTCAATATTTTCCTGTCCTACCTCGGCCACTCTGGCTGGGTAGGCCTCTTTTTTGTGCTCTTTCTCTCTCCTAACCCTAACCCTAGTACCAGTACATCTTTCGTAGTTGAATATGTAGTAACTTGTCATGTCTTTCCCACTAGACCCCGTCAATAATATACATGCTCCCGATTCACCTCGACTGTCGCAGTCTCCCCCACCTTCGGGGGCGCAGGGAGATATAGAACTCGAGCTGCATGGACTGGCAAACGCGTTGTACAATCTGGGCTCGACCGTCATCAATGACTCCACAAAGGAACGTGAAAAACCGGCAGGAGGCAAGCAAGTTGGCCTTCGAGCGTACGTCTCTGAACTTCCCTCGGGTATCATTTACGAACCCACATCAGCAACGAAGTCGTTCAACATCTCGCCGCGATCGATGACATGGCCCAGAACATTCGAACAATGATCCCGTTTCAAGTCTTGCAGGACGTCGACAACGCAAGGAACCCCATGCAACTCACCAAGGAGAGGTTGGAGCGGGCCGCAACCGAAAACCAATTCATGAACGGAAAGATAGCTGCCATCGATGTGAGTCGATTGGCCGAGTTTACCTCCGCCCCTTAACCTTGGCTTGCCCTAGTCTTATCGCCGGTTGTTGAACGAGGCACTTGCAAAGAACTTTCCTGACACCGCCGAGTACCTCTACCCAAAGCTAGGCACCCAAGACCCTATGGGCACCTGAGATCTCTGCGTCATGCAGCCCGTCGTTTACTAGATCCGTCACGCAAGCAGCTATCTTGCTCCCAAAAAATGCTTTTTCTCGCCAACTCCGTGCTCTGGACAACACGAAACCACCGCGCTGTATCGTCACGTTTACCATTTCCTCTTGTGTAAGCTGGACTCTTGTTTACGCGACGCTGAGACACCATCGTTAAGGAAAGTCGATTTCGACACGTTAACCCTTATTTCCCAACTTTCATCGTGCCCACCCTTTTTGATCCGCTCGAAAGGGACAGAGTCCATGCTCCGTACGTCAGAGATGCCCCTTCATCGAGTTTCTCTCCTCCCTTTACTTCACGCGGTTATCGAATACGTCCAGATTCTCAGAAGGTTGGCCTCGGACTTCTTAGTTACGTCCGTGGCTTCCCTACTGTTAGCGGGCTTTGTGGCGCGGGTGTATTTACCATTGGACGATCACCGCCTATGTATCTGGCTCACGTTTCGCCATCTGAAAAATTGTTGACCATTTCCCCATGTGCACAAGCGCGCCGTTCAACGTCCGCAAGGCCTCCCTCCTTTGGATATCTTGGCCCAGCAAACCAGCGCTCGGATACTCCCCTGTGCTCCGCCGCTCTAAAACCTCTCCGATCGCTCACACAGAACCAATCATCCGCACACACATACCGAAACTGTACCATAACAGTAGGAGAAAGGCGCAACACGTAAGGTTTCGCAAGGGACGAGATCAACAGTGGTCAATAAATGCGGATGAAAAAAAAATACCTTCTACATACGGCCTACGTCTTATCGTATGCTTCCGTCAGCTCCCATCTCAGCCGTGAAGTGACGCCGGAATGAAAAGAAATCCCCGAATTCCCGGTTTTTCTCAAGTCCGCTCGAGGAAAACACACACCCAACCGGCCACCAAAGACGCCAGGAGTGGCTTGATGGCCCGAATAAGGCTAGTGGCTCAAGTCAAGCAAGATGACGCATCGACCATGGGAGCCATTCCAGCGGGCGTGGCTCCCAGCGGCTGATGCGGCCGATACAACAGAGTCCGAAACTTCAACGAGTTAATTTTTGGGTCGTATTGTCTCCGAAGAGCCAATTCTCATCCGCTATTTTCATTCTCGTTAACTTTGGGGCGAAATAGCCATCCAAGTACAGACTACATTGCCGTCATTTAGGTTGCGCGGAAACGCCGGATGCGGCCACCCGCGTCATCAATGGCATCGCGCTGTGAACCACAGTGCCAGCGGCCACCGGTGGTTGATAGCGAAACGACGCCCCAGTGGATTGACAGCTCCTCGGACGTGATGACCCCCAGTCAGGCGGACATCCCAGGTAAAACGACCGCCTTTGATCGCAGTAAGCATTGAAATTTTTCGAGAGAATTTCTGGCGCTCATCACGCCGGTATTAACAAATTACGAGGCTGGTTGATTTGTTGGGCGGGACAAAGGGGGACGAAGGACCCCGAGTGCATCTATTTCCTTGAGGTGAGCTGGTTCGCTTCTGAATCGAGGGGCGTCTGCTTTATTTGGGACAGCACGTGAATGACTCGAATGGGTGGAAATGAACGGCAGGGCCTTTGTTGAGTCCATCATCCTGGACTCGTTTTTTCGGCCTCACGGGCTATGCTAACATATTACTAGCTTTTTCTGGAACGGAGACGAGACGCTCTGCCGACGGCCCCAGTCATTGCGTACAATAATCCCGCATTCACGTACTCGAGACTCTGCTGCATTCATTTAGCGTGAGCACCCGTCCACGAACACGTTTAGGTGCCATCGTGGCAGCAATCGTATGCTATTCAGGGTGCCAACGTAGCAAACCTACACAGCCCGCGAGGAGGGCTTAGGGCTGTTTGATAACTGGAAACGGGACTTTTTCTTTCTTTTTCATGAACGCTTTACCGTCGTGTAACAGTATATTATCATGATGCGGGGTCCTCTACAGCCCTGCTTTTCTCTTTTCTGTGTATTCTCAAACACGGTTGCTGTCCTTGAGCTGACGGCGCGCCTTGCACGCAGTTCACGGCAGAGTCCATGCATCACTCAAATCGCTCGCTTTTCGCACCTGATCCATGTAACATGGGAAATCACGAACTGATTGATTGTGTCGTTACAAGCACGTTTCGATTACACGCGAGCGCGCGCGCTTTGTGCGTGCGAGAAGAGAAAAAAGGAGACAATTCATGAGAGTCGGATAGGAGCTAATTGTCAGACGTGGTCGGCGGCGGAAAGGAAAGGACAAAAAAGATAGGCACCGATTGTACACATGGGGTCCGCTCGAGACAAAAGGCGGTAGACTAAGCCATCGCGGGAAGGAAGGGGAAGGGCGAGACGTGATAACCCCATCGATAGCGTGAGTATCACATAGCGTGCAGCCGGCGCCTCTCCCCCATGGTCGAGTCGTGGGGCTGTGAGATCCAACGTATGAATCGGACAGCCATATATTCATGCTGCAGGGTCACGCTTAAAAATGCCGGTCTGGCGTTGCCTTGCTACAACGCTGTCGCGAAGACAGGAGGATTACAGGGGCTACCGTGACTATCATCGAATCGCGAGGGACCGAATACCATATTGGATTCCCCCCCGATTACGCGAGATAAGTGCAAGTCAACTTGTACCGCGTACAGACACCATGCATGCTGTCACCGTCGACGTAACAGCACCCATGTGTCGCCTGACCTCAGGGGAGGGAGGTGAGTGGAAGGGAGGGAACAATCACTCGGTCATTTCTCTCCGGATTTGGAGTCAACTGGGACTTAACTTTAATTGGTAGGCCAAACTCGCTGTCGTTATCACAAAAAATCTGATAGGTGCATCGCGATACGCGTGTGTCATTGTAGCCAGTCATTCAACCCCATTTGCTTGAGGAATCTGGAACAAGGACCAAATCTAGAAAATGAACTGGAACATTCCTGAATCGTGACGTGCACCGTACAATCATATCAGCACAGACAAGTGGACTCTCTCACGGACGAATAGACGCTGCCGATTATCGGCCACCAAACGCAAGCTTTGAAACTCATACTGCCTCTCAGGCAGTTGGATCAGAGATACGGTGCTGATACCACGGCCTGCGTGTATACCGAGTACGGGATATGCCTCATTTGGGAGACTAGACGTAAGTGCCATGGATAACCGTCCGCCCAAAGAATAAGGTGATGTTTGAGAGGTTTTGTTTAGGTGCAAGACATTTCATTTTATCGCACGAAAGCGACGATTGACGCAATCAATCCGGTCCGGCGCAGCTCCGCGCTGCCGTCGAGTTTTGCGATCTAACTGCAAACAGCCAGTCCGAGATCGTGGACCTGCGAGATGTTTTCCTCCTTGTGGCTTATAGCGGTTATCATCGAGTCCTCGGAGTGCAAGGATATATTCCCAGGGAGGGAGCTGAACTACTAATCTGGCGCGTGAGACATCGGGGCGGATACAAGATTACCCTTGGGGAAGTCAACCACGGTCGCCAAGTCGAGGGCTGAGTAGTAGCAGAGATGATCATCCGAAGGGATATTCGGTTACCGGTAGTAAGGGTGGAAACCACAGCACTGTTGTCATCAGTGAGCAGTGCTGAGCGGTGATCAAGAGCACATCTTGCTGGAACATGGGGATGATAGCGAGTTTGAGGTGGTAAATTGGCGTTGTTGATGACGATTCTCTGTAATGAACTGCACTGCAGCGCTGTCTTCGCAAAACGATGCACAGACAACAAGGGGATCTACAACAGATACCAGAGATATGGACCGCAGGGAGTGATGCGGCGGAGGTAGTCGCGGATTCGATAGCAAAACAAATATAACGGACGATGGGATACCGAACTCCGTTGTGTTGCCACGCGAGCAGATTAAGGATGTACTGGCAGCGTAACCTTCCCCGGCGACACAGCTACGCGTCAATCTCGGCGGTCATGACGGACCTCGGACGGCGAGTGCGATACATGTGCAGATGATCGAGTCCTGCAAAAGCGAGGGTGAGTCTCGTACATGGGAGACACAATCGGGTCGTGCGAACATTGTAAAATAGTTCATGCACGCAAACGTCTCCATCTTCCCAATGAGAGACCATGTCGGCACTAGGAGAATGATCGATCGATCAGTGTCAGTACATCCGTGAGATCCGCTCATAGGCCCACCGTCCACCCTGATTTCGATTCTCGTTTATTTGAACAAGTACGATGTATTTGCTAGTCAAGGGATGTCAACGTGTTTTCGAACGCAGAGGATGCAACTCACAAACCAGACGGCCGTATCTCTACCATCCGATCCTTGACGCGTTCTTTGATGTCCTTCATCCAAGATTTCACTTGTTCTCGGTCGGAAGACCAGATCGCGTGCTGCAACGTTGTCTGGAGAAGTTTCTTCATGTACGTGCGGAGCACCTCCGCGTCAAAGGCTGGTCTAATCGGATGAGGAGAAGCAGCCTCGGACCGGGATATTGGAGAACGGAAACCATAGGCCGACATGTCCTCGCACCGTGGCCTTGCTGGGTGTAAGTACTTGCTTTGTTTACTCGTTGTTTGTACTAGACCCAGGCGCCGACTTGAACGCCTTTATTGTACCAGCCCCTCAGCATAGTCTTCACGTAACCAGCCATGTCCTCGTCGATGCCCTTCCCTCATTCCGAGGACACGGACCTCATTCCGTCTTCGTCGTTGCGCGATTCAATGCATGCCCAGTTCTACCAGCCACCCAGCTTCGACGTTGGGAACTCGTTTCAGATAAACCCACTCTCTGCTCATCCGCCCCGGACACCCCGTCCCAGCACGACAGCCCAGTCACACTTTGGGAACATGAGTTATTACGATGAAAAGTCCGAAGAGCAGGCAACGGAGAAAGGCGCGGCTGAGAATACTGGCGACGAAGACGACGAGGTCGACGAGGAGAGCGAGCGTGTGGTGGAGGCAGAGAAAAAGGTCGTTAGGCACGAGGTATGGCGGGACATGCTAGTCACCAGCGGGGGTCGGGACAAGGCATTTGTGCGTATGAGAATGCTTCTCTGCAAGTGCCGCTCATTGACGCATTCTGGGCGGCAGAAACTGATGCAATATTCGATACGTGTGTACCTACTGTTGCATACCAAACTCATGTTCCGGAATGGCAAGGGCATCTGGCAACAGGGACTGGTGAGGAGACTCGAGTCTGCCCGGAGTGGATTCTCCTTCACAAGGTACTATATTTCGAAAGCTCCTGTTCAGATACTCTGACCTCTGGGTATCAGGAAAATGCTCATTCTGTTCAACTGGTTGACTCCGTTGAGCACCATAATGGCACAGAAGGCTGTTCCGTTCTCCTCCGGAGGCTCATCGTCGATTCCCCATGACCTTGCGGATGCACCGCCGAAAAAACCATCGCTCTCCTTCACGAGTGACCTTCTCTCGCATCCGTTCTTGCAAGCGCTGCTCTCCGCACCTCCCCCTGTCCTGCTAGATTTGGTGAACGGTCTCTCGGACGATATATATACGCTCTCGCGTCTAGGATTAGTTGGACCGAAGACAGGTGCCAGGGCAGCGCGTTTCGCAGATTGGTGTTGGCTTTTTGGCACTCTTGTCGGTTTGGTCGAGAATGGGGTCGAAATGAGTATCGTAGGTGGCATGCAACGCGAAGGTAACTGCTGGTCTCGCGCTCTCTTCGTTTGCTGAAACCTAGTTGCAGTGGAGAACCGAGCATATAAAGAGTCGTTGGATGGGGCGACGTCGAAATCGCGGCCGAAGACTACGAAGCTCGACGAAAAGGAATTGGCGAGACTTCGACGCAAGAACTACTGGCTCCAAGTTTCGCGGGCGAAGCTGATCATGGACTTTATCTTTGTTTGTAAGGAAGCCATGTCAACGACCTGTATCCATTGATAACCCCGTTTGACAGCGTATGACATTTTCCGGTTCAAACGTGGAAAAGATTCGGTCCAGTCCTTTGCAGGACTCGCGGCTGCCATCCTGAGGTACACACTTGATGCATTCCGAGGCCCATCTAGACGGACAACTAACCAACTGAAATTAGCTTCGCGAAGTTGTATGATAAATTCAAATCAGTCCTTGTCAACAAGGCGCTTGCGAATGCAGTCTGAAGATCCCGTCCGCATGGTTCAAGAGGGAAGTGCTCTCCAAGTTGACCGTTGCATGCGGTGGGATGGTAGCGCTTCCATATGACTTTGTTCATCTCTCATGCTTGTCAATGTTTCATACCATTTTTTACTAATTGTGCCACCTATATATGTATACCGTAGATTTTCTTCGCGTGTCAGATCGAAGAACAAGACGTGATGTTGATGCGGCGTGATTAAGAGTCAAGACCATGGCCACCAGGAGCGCCCGTTGATTGATGGGACCTGCTGAGAAGCCGAGAAGGCCCGCTGCCTCTGAAGGGAATCGACCTGCTCTTCGAGGACACGGATGCGCTCTTGTGCCTCATCAAGGAATTTTTCGTGGGCAAGGCGGGTTTGGGCAAGATGGAGACCCTGTGAGAACGAGAAAGAACAGGAGGGAGAATCGGCCGTTAAGAGCGGGACGTGCGGTTGAAGGAAAGAAGGGTAAGAAAGAAGAGGATTCTCGAGAGCGGTGCCCCGGCGCCGACGGAGCGACGGTAGATGTCACGTCGAGACAGAATGGAAAACTGCCAGCGACAGCAGGCGAAAGAGAGCTACGCCGTGGGGGGACTCACCATGTACACCGCCGAGCCGAGCAGCGCGACTGGGATCATCGAGGGAAGCAACGACGCGTAAAAGTCTGCATGACCGCTCCGCGGCTTGGACACGGGGGTGCTGTATGCACGGCGTCGATGGCGAGGGAGCCATGAACGAAGAGCTCTTTGAAGAGACATTATGGTTTGGATGAGAGATGTGACGTCTACCAAGATAGAAAAAGATATGTATTCGGTCCGCCACGATACTTTTTATTTTTATTCCTACTATATCGCTACCGTGAACCTCCTCCCTCGTGCGTCTTGCCTTTACATTCCCTCGTCAATTCGCCTCCCCTCCAGCTGGGCCGGATTCCAGCAGTCGAATTCATCGCTACCGAGAACGTTCGGGTGAGTCCGGGAAGTAAAGAGACAGCGACTCGATTCAGCGCTCAGGCCTCAGGAGTTACGACGACGACCGAGCAACTTCAAGTACCCATGGCAGACGAGAAAACGAGCACATCCCTCCCTTCCAGCGGTACCCCCTCGATTTCGCCAACCTCCCCCTTTCGCTCCACACATCGGCCGGCTCATCCGTTCATCCCCGCTCGTCCTGCACCTTCGACCTCGTGTCCTCGCTCGCAGTCATCTCGTTACGTTCGTCCCCGCGGACTCCGAACGTGGATTGTACTGAAGAAATGGTCACCCGTGTTGGCCTACGGTGCAACCAGTCTTGGTTTCTTGCTCGCGATCGCCTTTTGGAAGCAGCGCGTCTTCGACGGTGAGTAATCTCCCTTGCTTGATTGGCTTTCCCATCCTGTCCACGATCCGTGCTAAACTCGTATCTTCTTCGCACTCCTTGTCCTCGCCACATGCATCCCTCTCCCCCTGCTCTCCCGACAACCAAGGCCTTGATCAACTGTCACACTGGCTGCGCAACGACGAGTACTTTGGATTTGCCGTCCTCTTTTGCCTGATATTTATCACCACCTTCCGTATGTCCCATCTTACATAAAATACCCCGTTTGTGCGCCGCTTACGCCTTCTGTCACAATTCTCCCATTCGGGTGCTTCTATCTGCCTCGGTGCTTCTCTAAACCTTGCAGCTCCCCTCCCCTTGTATTCCACGTTGATCACCCTCTCTGGTTACACCTATGGACCTTGGATCGGTGCGGTGATATCCTACTCTGCCGCGCTCTCCGGCGCGATCGTGGTCTTTTCCCTGTCCCGGACATTCCTCCGCGAGCCGATCGCCCGCTGGTTGCAGTCAACCCGCGGACTGTGCCGTGTCGTACGGGCGATCGAACGCAAACCACAACTGTTGTTCCTCGTCCGCGTTGCTCCCTATCCATACAATGTCATGAACGCCCTCCTTGCTGCAACGCCGCTGACTATGAAGACTTATGTCATATGTACTGCGATCTCCCTCTTCAAGGTCATCATACACACCAGCATCGGCGCAGGGATCAGATCGTTCAGTGCAAACAAGGCGTCCGGCGCAGGCGAAAACGAGGACGGTTGGGGTAGAGTCTGGACGATCGGTGGCATTATGCTCTGCGTAGCCCTCTTTGTATACCTCGGCTGGGTCGCACACCGCGCAGTAGACGATGAACTAGACGACGACACGGAGCCATTCACCGGTTTATCGGAGGAGAGAGTAGCGTTCCTTGGCTCGGATGTGCCACTCGAAGACGAGGTCTCTGCGCATCCCTACGGTCGCCTCCCATCGGCATCTCACGGGCCAGAGACCATGTCTGAAGCACAGCTCAGTTCGCACGACCTCGTCCTCTCCCGACGTAGCGACGCGGGTAATAGTCCAGTATAGAAGCGGTTCCGTCTCGTAATTCCTTTTTGCTCTATACCACGAGCTAGAAGACAAAGACTCGGAATCATTGACTCTTAAATGTATGTATTTCCCCCTGGATTAAATCGGGTTGTAAACTTTTTCAACTGGCTCACGGACACATACTATCAACGCCTATCGTTTTTTTTCGTTTTCGTTTTTTTCTCACTCTCGTATCCGGTCTTTTCGTCTCGTGAGAATGATGTGTCGCACCAGTGCTAATGCAAGCTATTGCGTGCTATACACGTTGGCGCGGGGGAGGATGGGGGGATTGCTATCCATGTATCAATGGGGCCCTCCATTAATCGTGATCCTCGTGTACTAAGACAACTGCCGTGAATGAACGGCTGTCCCAACCCGCTCGGTAAACGCCGACGGCAACTGTCAATCAAACGCCACCCATGAACGAAACCTTGTCATATGATCGCCTCGAGGGCGCAGGCCCCCCCTTGCTGTACACGTCGATACGCGGCTCCTGCTCGCTCGTCCCAGCCGATCACACGGCAGGAAACAGGGGGAGGGAGGGGGGGAGATGAGGAGGGGTTGTATATATATGTGTGTGTATGTGTGTGTATATGGGGGCCCGGCCGTTCGCTTGCCTCGTTTCATACAATAACAACCCCGATTTGCCCCTCTGAGATCTCTGCCCTGCGGTAGCCTCGAGTACCTTCAAGTGCGCACGGGAGCGGCGAGCAGCTTACGGAGTGACGAACTCGATAATCTAACCCTCTATTTGCAAATGCAATTAATTGCTTCCTTTTCAACTTCCCGGCGGTGTTGGTCGGTTGGGGGGCAGAGATGCCCGCATGGATGACGTCAGATGGGCAGGTCCATCACATGACTCGAGATACGATCCAAACAAAAAAATACAAGGTCAAACATGACACGATATGACAATTCCCGATCAGAATTCTGTGCTGTCAAGTTCCAGATCTGCAAGTCCCCGATCGGGAGGTATCCAGATCGGGAAGGACAGCAGACACTCGGACGCCGGAATCGTTTGACCTTGCACAGAGAGTATCATTCGCTGTCCTCTGTTGGTCCGCTCAATCCGCATTTGGATTACCATCCTTTGTGGTACTACTTTTTGGCTTTCGCCGGTCCGTGATTGGAGTGTGAACAATTTCATGACACGACGGCCCGGCCCACTGTGACTCAGACGGAGACCGTTGCGGTTGCGCCCACACAAAATGAAAACCCAACGCCTCACCTCAGGGAAAGCAATATTGCACTTTGGTTCCGATCGCATGACACCAAGTCAGGATATCAATGAACTGGGTAACGAGAGTTTACGGGGTAACCGTATGTAACAACCAGAGAGAGAAGAGAGAGCGAGAGCAGTGAGAAAGGTATCAAAAATGGGGGTGAATGGAGCGTGATACTACATATGGGATGAGTCAAGGTATACACGACGCAATGTATGAGAGCGATGCAAACGACGAGACGGGTATGTTTCGTGAAATGAACGGACGGGCATCTTCCGGTTTCGTATATGTATAAAAGCTTTGAACAACGAACAAGAATGGAAGAAGGGCGAAGGGAAAGGAAGGAACACAAATCGTGAGATCAAGGTAAAACGAGTGTTATCGTCCAAGTTCGAATGAAGACGGTCGGAATATTCGCGATCGTGAACCGTGCACCACAATTCTAGAATCCCTCCGCCAGTGCCGGTGCGTCTAAAGTTCGCCCATCGTGTTTGGTATATTGCGGGGGGAGATGTTCGTTCAAGGGCACAAACCCAAAGTCAGGCGAGTCTTAATTCAAGAAACTATTGGTCAGTAAGTCACGCCGTAAGACACGGGGCAAATGGGAAAACCACTTACAACGATTGATGTCCGTCTCAGCTCCGCCGTAACCATCCGTGAGAGGGGGTGTGTTCGCCTGAGAAGATGATGTATGTGATGCTGCGCTTATGGACGAAGCGCTCGTCGAGGGTCGCTGCGTAGCGTGGGTGTGGTGTCCCCAGCCGTTGCGTCCATCCATCGAGTCGATAGACGGGTTACCACCCACCGCAGAGTATGCGAACTCGGTCTGGTTCGAACTAAACCCATAAGGATCCACCGACGGCAACTGAATCATACTCCGCACTCTCGGCATGCCGTCCGTTTGCTCGTCAGCCGACTGAGGAGACGACGAGTTCCGTTCCGAGTGGTGTTCGTAAGGCGAAGGATATGGACTCATCGCTTGGCTGTGGCGCCGGGGCCGACCCACCCTAAGCGAAGTACTCGGCGCATACTGCTTGGAAGATGAAGGCGGCCGAGAGAGCGTCGGGGAAATGGGCCTGTGGTGGCCAGAGCCTGGACGCGAGTAGTCACCCGGGTGGTAAGCTGGGTGGGTGGGCGATTCGTCGTAGGGCAACGACGAAACAGACGAGATCGAATACCCGGTGGTTGGACGGCTGTGTGTGTCGGGGGACAGGGACGGGGGAGTATGGTCGCTGTGCATGGACACGTTTGAGTACGTAGATGCGTAGGAGGTGTTGATGGTGGGGGTGGGCCGCGCGCCGTACCCATTGGTGGTCGGGGGGTTCAAGAGCGAGGAGAGGCTACCCGAATGGCTCGAGGTGGAGCTGTTGGGAGAGAACGACCAACTCTGCTCGGTGTATGGGTATTGGGAGGAAGACACCTGAGGGTTGTGGGCGTAGCCAGAGTTGGCCATTGCACTGAACTGGGCGGTTGGGGATTCATCAGCGGGAGAGATGGGCTGGAGGTTGTGCGACTGGTTGTAGATGCCGTGGTGCTGGTGCTGGGAGATGGCAGGAGGCTCAGAGGGAACTGTGAGAGGCGGGAGAGCCGCACGGGGGTATGAAGTTCCCCAGCCTGGAGCACCGGGCGAGCTGAGAGGGGTGAAGGAACCAGGGGCAGAAAATCCACGAGCACGACCGAGGACGGTGTTGGACTTGGGCCCCGAAGAGGGCACGGTGAGTGGGACGGGGCCGACACCGATGGCCGAGCGGGGCGGGGGTATCGACGGGGGCTCCTGCGTTTCGCGTTTTCGTGGCTTAGGGAGGCGTGGAGGGACGCGGCGCTTAAAATTGGCAACGACCTCTGGAGGAGAATGGCGATTGAGAGTAGGATGGGCTGTGGCTGTGTAAGGATGCAAGGAAGGTTTGAGGCAGTGTGGTTGACTTACACCATGTGCTCGCATCGGGATCATCGATGGCTGGGTCAACGTTGCGGAGGTTCACTTTGCGCATGAAGCCATAAATCTGTGAAGAAGGCATTCATTAAGCAACATGAGGGACGCGTTGCAGCCGGAAGGAAAGAAGCACGGACGTTCAGTTGCCGAGAAAAGGACGCAAATCTGGATTGACGGTAGACACTGGGGAGGACGTGGAGGGCGAGCTGCTCCGGGCGTTCTACGATGATGTGCTCCCCGGCAGGGTCCCACCTGATCATATGATGGTTCTCTGGACGCTCGAGGAGACTGGGAGGGGTAAGACGCGTCGAGAAGGGGCGGTGACGAGACTTACGCGTAGAGTTTTGTGAGGAACGTTGCCTGAGGCTTCGACTCGGACTTTGTGGGCTGATGCTGGTCATGGGACTTTATGGCGGGTTGTGGGGACGGGTCGTCAGATGGGGAGTCGTTGGGCGAGCTTGGGGGGTATAGGGGCGCCGTTGTGGAGATTTGTGGGTATTGGTGGTCAGCGTGGCGAGAGGACCACTGAGAGCGAGACGGAGGATATGAGGGAGCGTAGAGGTCTTGCATGTCGAACGTTGCGGGGCGTAGGGACGGAATGGTTGAATGCGTCGGACGGAGCCGCGAGCTATGTACTTGAAGAGTAAAAAAAGAAAAGCAAAAAAAAAAAAAAGTCAAACAGACGAGGCTGTCGACACGGACGAGTTGATCGTCGACTATGTATATTATAAAAAAAAATCCCTGGCCGGTGGAGAATTCATATTCCCCGAATTTAGATGTTACGTGACCCTACTCCTCCTCTCCCTCCATTTTCTCCCGCAGCTTCCCTTTCAGGCCCAATACGTAATCCAGGGTCCTCCTCACAAGCCGCGGCCGCGTTCGGAAATCACCTTCGGTAAACTCTATACAAATAAATATAAATACCCAAATTCGGTCATCGTGCCACTCCCTCGGCGCCGAGGTGTCCTGCGCTTATCCTTTTTGGGCCACTCTCCGCCCACACTACTGTATCGCGATCTCCATGTGATCGCACTGTCCCAGTTGCCGCTGCACCATCTTCGGCGAATCGCCCCCAATCTCAGTCTGAATCTCATGTCAGCGAGCAACTGTGCTCTAACATCGCCTCCTCCCTCCGCGTGCTCCCCTGCCTCGTCCTGCCACAGCCCGCTCTTTGCTGCCACTCGGCCCCCACCGCTCGCCTGTCGCCCCACATTTTTTTTCTCACCAGCTCGCTCGCTTCCACCTTGGCTCGCTTTGGCGCTCGCCGGGGTCCTGTCATCCCCTGTATGGAAATCGAACCCACCTCCCCAATTTGGAACATCGCCCTCCTCGACGATCCGCACCGACGACGCTTCCCGCCCACCGTCACGGTGCTCCTCCATCAGAGATCACCTGCTTACATATTCACCGACCCTCTCGACCCCGACGCCTCGCCCTCCCCCGCCGATCCCCGCGCGTCCGCGTCCATGGCCTCTCTTGCAGCGATCCTCACCCGCCCTCTCTCTCTCCCTCTTCTCCGTCTCCGTCGCCTTCCCCGTCCCCCGTCCTCACGCTCCCGAGGCTATCCAGACTCCCATCATCACCTCATCAGCTTCTTTTCTGCTCTGATTCCCGAATCAACTGATCGCTACTTCTTGTCACCTTCATCCTTTTCACCGATCCACACAACCAATGCAATTAGAATAGCTTGTTTGTAATCAGGTATCATAAACACTATGAACGCCATCTACCATCAATATTGGTGGCCGATCAGTGGTAAGTTCGTGCAGCGCACTCGCCTCGTAAGTATTCCCAACGAAGAAAAATTGTATCGATAAAAAGAAGTCGGTTAACTGTGCAATGCAAATAGTACAAGTGAAACCCAGCCTCGGTCTTTTTTTCTCCGCAAAGCAAGCAAACAGTCACAATGTCTAATGAAAGGGAGAGCAACTAGAGTAAACGGAAACCACGGACCTCTGCCAGGCGACCCTCCCAACGTCGCTAAAGCGAATCCAAATCTAGGAGTCTGACTACGCCCGTTACAATTCACCGTCATAGTGTATCGTAACACTGTTGAACGCCCCAAATGGGTTCTCGTCCGGTGGAGAGTCCAGCCCGTCGTCGTACCCGGGCGTACCCGGAATAACAATGCTTCCTTGCTCCTCCAGGTGCAATGAACGTGACTCCTTCAGGTGGCGGAAATTGGTGGCATCAGCTCCGTGGGACGCAGTTGGTATAATCTGGACATCAAACAGGTGGATCAGCGGACACATCCACCAAACACGTATGAAGGAGCAAATAGCGCCACGTGGTATACGTTCCATCAAGGAAACCTATCCCATGCCACGAACGCGGCGCTCTCGCGTGGTCATAGGCTAAGCAGAAATCGACTAGTCTCTTCGACATACCGGTGGCCGTGTGTGGCGCAGCAGACCCCAGTTCATTTTGGCAAACCACTTATGGTGCTTCACCTCGCTTGCACCGCTCCTGCTCCCTAACCGGGTACGTTCTTCCTTGTCCAACAACCGCACGATGATATCTTTGGAGGCACTGTCCCGTGGTTCTCTATCATGGCAACGACACTTCCATACGGATATCAACATACCTGGATATCTTGGGTGTATCGCGGAAATGCACTGGCAGCATCCGGATGTTCGCAAATGTATCGTTCCTCTCCTTGCCCTTGAACGGCGTAGTCGCGAACTGTGACGCCGATCCCCGACGATCGAAAATCCAGCGCAATCAACAGTCCATCAGCAATCTCCCACACTCGACTTCGACATAAAAATAACATTCACGTACGATCATCTCGTAAATCAGTATGCCGAGAGTCCACCAATCCACAGCTGCTGTGTGTCCTTGTGCAGCAATCACCTCAGGTGCAATGTACTCTGCAGAGCGAAGCACGGGTGTCAGCTTCATTCCACGACGCACGGAGCATGCTGACCCTCAGTTCCGACAAACGAATTCGTCCTAAAATCACCCGTACATGACATCGTATCAATCATAGGCACCTTGGAGACATCGATCGTTACAAACAAGGTTGCATGCGGCGCGAGACACGTACCCCGTTTGGTTCAGACTGGTGGATGGTCGCCGGTCGTCCCCCTGGGTGTCCCGACTGCTTCGCTAGGTCGAAATCCGACAGCATGATGTGACCGGATTGGTGTAGCAAGATATCTGTCAGGTGTATATGAACACGCTTGAAAGTAAAGCGACAGCATTAGAAATTCGACGCACTTTCGGGTTTGAGGTCGCGATAAATAAATCCATTGAGATGTAGGTACTCCAATGCGGCGACTACTTCAGCAGCATAGAACCGCGAGCCGTCTTCCGGAAGACACTTTCCCGGACGTGTTTGCAAAGCCCGGAAAAATTCCCCACCCATGCAATATTCCATGCAAAAGTAGAGAAACTGTTCCGACTGAAAGGAGTGGTAGAGCGTCACTATGAAGGGATGGTTGGATGTCGCCAGTATTTCTTGCTCGGTCAAAGCTCGCTTAATCTTTTTCCGCTCTACCATCTCCTTCTTTGAGAGAACTAGGGTCGGAGGTAAAACACTGAAAAAAAGTGAGGTCGGATCGGACCTGCCTTTCATAGCGAACAGCTTGTCCGTTTTCTTTTCTCTGACCAAGTAGACGCGTCCGACGTCACCCTTGCCCAGCATCTTCATTTTCACGAAACTCGAGGGGCCAACTTCCACCTGCACGAATGATGTAACGTCGTTGAAGCAGAGAAAGAAAAAAGGAGAACATACAGATCGAACTTTGATAGAGTTACTCGAGTAAGTTCGTCGGAAAGCAACTTTGCCAGGACCTTCAGCAGCTGGATTCGCGATACGGGTCTTCGGGGTTCCGTGGCCTAGATATCGCTCGTGCCTCGTCGACCGAGACCTTGATGATCCCGAAGAGAGGGTCTCCAACGAATCATCTCCGTTCTCCGAAATACTAGAGGGACAACCAGGAACTGGGGGAATCACCTCTGCTGGAGCAAGCAAGCCATTTTTTGTTGTCGCTGTAGACCGCGGACCAGACATGAAGAGATGTTTGGCATTTGGAGCAGAAGCGACACGACGAATGAAACGAGTTGCAGACGCGCCCATTGCTTTCGGGGACAAGGGTCCTGGACGAGGCGGTGGAAGACCATGTCCTGGCGGGAGTACGAAGGACTGTTGGGAGGGATCGGCCGTCTGGGACCTGCCTGGGGAGTGCTGCGGAGCGCGACCCAGGTTGATGCGTTGCTTCTCTGACTTCGTCCTCACGCGCGTTTGAGTTTGAGATGAAACGACCATTCTGTCAATCACTTGGGACTGGACCTGGCTTGTGTACTCAGGCACAAGGTACGTCGAATCTGGGGTTTCGCCGAAGTTTGAGTCGATGGACTGCGTTTTGGAGGAGGTGTAGGAAAAACGCTGGTCGGCAGAGTGTGGTGTCGTCGGCGTCAGCGATGGACTAGAGGGCGGACCAGGCGAATGTTTGGTGTTGAGAGTAGAAGATATACTCCTGGGAGAGCGATCCAAAGGAGTAGGATTGACATTTGCCAATTGCTTCTTGGACGAGCTCGGCAAACGAAAGACAGACTTCCAAGATGAGTGCGACGGAGACAGGGTGGACGAAGATGTGTGCATGATGAAGACTGCGCAGGTTGGTCGATCTAGGATCCTCGATCGCGTCGTTGGACAGGATGAAAACTCACGGGAAGATGAGGAGAGTCCGTACAAGGACGAGCGGAAGAGGAAAAAGAAAATGGTTTCCGGCAGAACAAGCGAAGGGACGACGACGGGCGATATTGATGATGTTGTGCCACAGCTCATTCCGTTGGCGGCATAACCGCACGCGTCTTAGTCAGACGGCAAATGCCACTTCATTTTTTTCACCCGCACGCCGACCGCTCAAATTTTCGTCGAATGAACATATTTTAGAGTAGTAACGGAATCAAATATGTACGCAATGACTGTCAGGGCTACACAAACACAAGCAACCCTGACCGTCCCGCCGCAACTTGTGCAGATCGAGCCCAGTTGGAATACGGGTTGGATCAATTCATCGGGTATGTGGGTTTCGCCGGAGCTTGGCCAGCTTGTTCGGAACAAGTGTCCAGCTCGTTAATGAACCGCTCCAAACCCCATAGACCGCTCCATATTACGTTTTCTCGTTCGGGTAATGTAATGCAGAAAGTCTGCCGTGCAGGGACCCTGGCGCTCGTACATAAATACCAGTTGGAGTTTGAATTATGCTCGGGGCAAGAATTTCACCGGGTACAGTAGGCTACGGTGCGAGAACTACGACTGATTTCTGAGCAGAATGATCCCGTGACCGCCGTGATCTGGGCCATTGACTGGGCAACTATTGGTGACAGGCAGGGGGGACGAGGTCGATCCGTGACAGCTATATTTGTCGAGATAAGGAACAGAGCAGCATTCCGCACTCACAGGATATTCCCGCCTTCATGAGAACGGAGCCGACTGGGTGGCGGGCGTTCAGCAGCACCGGTATTTTGTCAGACACCTGCTCAGAGCGAGAGGACGCCAATCAGTGCCTAGTGAGTCGGTGCTTGTCAATGATGGGCCCATCATATCATCCGAATCCGCCGGCAAAGGAGAGTCCTACTTTGTCCAGCAGACAAGTCTACAATGTTTGATAATTCACACGCGAGAGACATATCATGCTTAGCGAACGCGCGGAAAGTGCGGAGAAACTAACGGCAGTTGGCACGCCAGTGACGGAATGCAAGGGGCAGTGGGACTCTGGGCTGATGCGATCAGGGTGTTTGCATGGGACGCTGGGGCGATGGTGGAGACTGCACTGGGTGGAAGGAGAGGATCTGAGCAGGTTCGGCTGGGCAACGACCGACGTACGCGGAGAATGACATTGGACGTGAAACGACGCTCGCGAGTACTTTCCATGTTATACTTATATCCTGGCACTCGTTCAACCCGTCCATGTGCCATCCTCTATCATGTCTTCCCGCAACCCAACCGAGTCACGACCGCTCCTCCACACCTCCCTCCCCCCTTCCTCATATTCTACCCTCAACTCCCCCGCACCGGAAGATCCCCCACCGCCAAACGATGTCTCCCGTCTGGACTTCTTCTGGATCATATCTGGTCTCTGGAGCACTGTCTTCCTCGGGGCCCTCGATGGTACATTCACGTTCTCCTGGATCCGCACATGTGCGTCATCATTAGTATCTCCACAGGCACAGTCGTGGCTACCCTCGTCGCACCCATCGGAAGCTACTTCAACAAGTCAGAGCAGTCCTCATATCTCGGCACTTCCTACCTGCTTTCCGTCTGCTGCTTTACCCCCCTATATGGCAAGTGCCCGCGATCGCTCTCTTTGTCCTCCCTCTAAACTCTTATCAGGGCGACTAGCAGACATTTTGGGACGGAAGGGAGCAATGCTTCTTGCATTGACTCTATTCGGTCCGTCTCGCAGATCTCCCTAGGAACGCACACTTCCTAATCTATTATAGGCTCTGGCACAATCGCCTGCGGTCTTGCCCCTTCCATGGAATCCCTCATTCTCGCCCGAACCATCGCTGGAATGGGCGGAGGCGGGTGCGTTCATCAACTACACCATTTCATTCTTGTCCGTCACTTATCGGCACCGTCTCCTCTCATCAAGTGTCATGACAGGTCCGTCCCTCATCGTCCATCCTTTTCCTCAAAATTCACGTCCTCCAAGTCACCAGCGTTGCCATTACGGATCTCGTGCCATTGTGAGTACCTTCTTTTCCCCGCGTGTCCCTATGCCGGACTAGGCATTCTTTCCAGAAAGCACAGAGGACTGTATCAAGGAATGACAAACATGTAAGTTACCCCGCTGGATGGTCCGCGATCGGTTCTTGAGAAATATTCCCACCAGCTTGTTCGGCCTCGGGGCGGGTCTAGGCGGTCCCATCGGAGGATGGATAAACGATACCTGGGGATGGTACGTCTCTCAACAAATGTGCTGTCGTTGCTTTGGTGACCGTCAAATTAGGCGTGCATCTTTCCTCTTGCAGGTGATCCTATTTCCATCCAGCGAAAATGCCGAGACACGCTAATCTCTCTTTCCCGTATAGGCACCATTACTACTTACCTCTTTCGCACTCGTTGCACTCAAGGTCAACATAAAGTTGCCCGACGCTGTGGCAAACGAAACCACATATTCTAAACTTGGTCGCATAGATTTCCTTGGCTCTTTCACATTGGTTGTTTCCGTCGCGAGCATGTTGTCTGCGTTCAGTATTAAAACGACAGAAGAACTACCGTGGACCCATCCGCTAATATGGGGATTGCTCGCGGTGAGCGGTATCTTCGGGTTGGCATTCATGTATGTCGAAGCGCGATGGGCGCAGTATCCTGTCATGCCGCTACGTTTAATATGGCAACGCACACCATTAGCCATTGCCTTGGCCAACTTCATGGCGTCGGTGACCGCATTCTCTACGGTTAGTGTGTCGACAAAACAACGCGCCTTCTCCGCGACAATGATCGCCTATTTTATAGCTTTATAACGTACCGTTGTATTTTTCTGCAGTCAGGTTAAATTCAGCCACAGACGCCGGTAAGCTGAATGGTTGCTCCTGCTCACTCGTCGTCTGATCTAATCTGGCAGGTCTTCATTTGTTGCCGCACTCCGTACGTCATACCCCTCCCTCCCTGGTTCGATACTCACCTGCATCAGATCGCGTTGTCAACGGGGAGCGTGTTGGCCGGCTGGTCAGTTCTGACTCTTGTTATCAAGAAATTTGTTTTTGAACTCAAGGCTGTCCAGGTGGATGCGTAGAACTGGAAAACTTTACAATCTTACCCTGTGTTCAGCTGCGCTATGCATATTAGCAAGCGCGCTCGTTGCTTTGTGGGGCGACAAGACGTCAACGCTCCACTTGTGGCTTGACATCGTACCACAGGGATTCGGAATGGCCAGCCTCATAACAACCACGTTGATCGTATGCATTTAACCATTTATCGGTCTTCCATCTCACACACCGGTCACGCAGGCGATGATCGGAGGTGTTTACAAAGAAGACATGGCAGTGGCCACCGGAAGTGAGTTCCACATTCTCACAGTAATGACGGGGAGGTTGATGTCCACCAAGTCACATATCTGTTTCGTACCACGGGTCAAGTTCTTGGGGTCAGTTTGTCAGGCACCCTAGTCCAGAGCGTTCTGCTGGACCAGTTGAAGAAGCGAATCACGGGACCTGGATCTTCAGATGTCAGCGGCGAGGTTGATATGAACGGCTTCATTTGTATACTGACATCCTGCCCTTTGCCCAGATCATAGACGAAATACGGTAAGAAAGCCATTGGAGCATTGTCCACGTTTATAACTGGCGGGATTGCGCATATTATCATTAGGCATTCGATCAGTTCGATTCCAGACCTTGCCCCTCCTCTTCGGAAGGTGGCTGTAGAGTCGTATGCTACTGCATTGCGTGTGGTATTCATTTCACACGTCGCGATCAACATTCTCGTTTTCATCGCCTGCATACCTATTGAGGAACATCCTCTTCCGTGCGTCTTCCTTGGCCACCCTTATCCCTGTACAGCTACCTATGTAATGTGCTGTTTTCCAGGGGAACACACCAAGAACAGGAAGAATATTACCGTCAACAACGGAGTCGAAATGAAGGATCAGAACAATAGAGCGAGCATCTTCACGCATGTTTCTAGTATTCCATTCAGCTATCGTTGTGATACCTTTACGCGGAAATTTGCACTGTAATATGAGCACATTCGTCCAGACCGTCACGCAATTCTATGACCAGCGCGTTTTACGTGTGTAATCTTGGCTGGACCCTACGAGCCTCGTGCGATCAGACGTTCGAGACCGGAGACAGAGCAAACATGAATTCATTGAAGATACTCTCAATGCTCGGTAACAGCCCTCTCCTGGATCCAGCGTCTGGGCCGCTTTTCTACGACCGCTAGCGATCCACCTCCTCGTGTGTTCCGTTCGCTGTCTGCGTGATAATTTCGGTCAGACCGCACGGGGCATGGAAGGACGTTCGATGCGGTGACGGTCAAGACCGAGGCCAAAAATGTGAGCCCAAAGAGGGTAGAGACGAATTTGCGACGTTGCCGATGTGTGATGCGGAGGATACCGGACATTATTCTAGGGCTTGAAAGCGAACGGTTCAACGTGAGGATTAGATAGCTCAAGTGGCAAACGGCGGACTCCTTACCAACTCGCTCTCCATAGCAAACGGTTCTGTTTTTGTTCTTCAAGTGGATACAGGTTCGAGGCGTGCTGAGCAGCAAGCAGCGAACGAGGAATTATGAGTATGTATGTTCCGAAGAGGCAGGCTGATAATTTTCTCTTTCCGAATTGACGACTGTTTGGTTCTCGCGTTTTATCCGAAGGAACCCGAGTCCCGACACAGTAACAAAGAGTTACGGGCCCGCTTTACAGCGTACGCGACTACGAGCCCGCCGTCCAGCATGCCCAACTTCCGCCCCAACATTCGCGTCCTTCGGGACATCAAAGCGCGCAGTGGCGTCATGGAGAACGAAGTCATGCGCCGAGCCTATCAATACGTCGCCCGCAACGAGACATTGCCGCCCCACGTGCGCCACCAGGCTCAGCTGCAGCTCAACGCGTTCGGGAGGTACACTCGTCCCACCTCTGTCGTCAATCGGTGTACCGAGTCGGGACGCGGGCGGGGCGTCATGAGCGAATTCGGGCTTTGCAGGGTACGTCTCTGAGCAAATCTGCCCCGGCGGTTGACTCTCGTGCTTACTGAGATCCCCTAGTTTCAATTCCGAATAAAGGCGTTGAACAACGAACTTCCAGGCGTCAAAAAGGCTTCTTGGTGATCGTTTTTGTCGGTTCGTTCGTTCCCGTGAGCGATATGTACTCCCCAGGCACGACCGAATCTGATAGTTCCATTAGACATGTCGAGGGTATACATATTTACATTGCACATGGGAACCTTGGTTTACATTGCTACATAGTAACATATGCCTGTATACATTTTAGAAAAAGGCAACTGGACTCTTAGCTCGTTAGAATACAAGAATACAACATCTCAAGATGCAGGCGAATCGCCTTGAGCACCAATATCAGTCAATGAAAGTTCACTCTCGCCCCGGTCTCGTCTCCAGCGGTTGCAAATATTGAGTGTGGCCGTTTCAACCAAGAACCTGTTCGTTGAAAGTTAGCAACCGTGACGATGGCAAACAGGAACATCGACTTAACGAGTATTTTCGCAACCACCACTCTGGCAACTCCCAGTTACTGTGCGCGAGAACATCGTCACCATGTAATTTGATAGCTTTCTTGTAGTCAAAATAACAATCTGTCAAAGAGAACTGGCCTAAAACGAGATCAGCCTATCAATCCACGACACGAAAACACGAGACCCCTGACCTCGCAGTAGGATAATACGATCCCGTAATCCAGGGTGAACGATGCGGTCGATAACACTTTCTATTTTGCGTCAGGAACTGTACGTCACTTGACGCAAATACAGAGACATACCATGGTTGATTGTTCTATGAAAGGCAATCGATCAACAAATGGACCAGAAGTTCCAAAACAAAGGAAAAGAAAACTTACCTCTGGACAAGCGTAGGACGCAGTGAAGAAGGCAAGCAGTAGGCACTATTTCTCATGTAGTTGTCGAGATGGTACCTAAAAATGCGGTCAGACCGCAGCAGATACATCATCAGGCGACGCATACTGGATAAGCTTGAAGGCTTCAATTTTTTTGGGATCTCGCAGCTCCAATAGCGACCCTTCCTCATCTTCCGGCTCGTCACTTTGTGGCGGAGGGAGCAAACGCTGCTGGGAGGTTACTGCCCCATTTTTATTTTGCGGATAAGGTAAAGAATTCATTCCTTGATCGACCCCAATACCAATCGGTGGGATATATGACGAATATGTACTAGAAGTCGAAGGGGTGGGATAATGAGCAGGGGTGCTGGAGGAAGATTGTGCCATGAAGACAGGCGAACTGCCATGGCCGTTACGGAGTACGTCTGAGAACATATCTTCCTGTGGTGATCGTGCGGCTGAAGAATATATTGGGGCTGGGGGATGAGAGGGAGCAGACACGGCAGAATTGATTGGCATAAGGAGATGATAATTGTCGGGACGCTCCACAGAGGTATCACCACTCAAAGTCCTGGATTTCTTCAGACGATCAGCATTGGAATCATTGTCCTCGAGCGGCCGCTTAGAGGTACTGGATTGGGGACCCGACATCGACGACATCGAATTTGAAGACTGCGTAGCCTTCTGGGACTGTCTGCGCGTTGCGAAGCTCTCCCAGGCGGTGTCCGTCTCCGCTTTGTCGAGGAAGGCGGTCCATTCGCTCATTTCATAACCGAGTTTCTGTACCATGCCACCACTCCCTTCGGCGATAAACCCAGAGATACTCTTGAGTAAATTACGTAGATGCTGGTTTTCAGCCATGAGATCTGGGAGCGGAGATGAAGTGCAAGTCACCACAAAGTATCAGGACGTATACTGACCCCGTAGGATAGCTCGCAGACCGGCTAATGCCTCATCCTGAGAACTAGACAGAAGCTCCACGCGGGCTTCGAGGTCGCGGATCTACAAGCGCGCAAGCGCTCAGCGAGACGTCAGTGCTACTGAAACCACGTACCTTTTGTTGTTTTCGCAGACGGAATTCGCGTTGAGCTATTCGGTTCTGGTCTCTCCGTGCGGCTTGAGAACTGCGGAAATGAACATCAGCGCTTAGTGGAAGGGCGGAGGACCGACTTTGGATTCTTCTTTCTTCCAGGTTTACCGGGACCCAATATGCCCCGAAATTCTTCAGTGTAAGATTGGGTCTCGAGGTCCGAGTCCTACGTGAACAGTTTTACAATATTAATGTCATTACACATTCAGGATCGGTCACAACTCACTAGTTCACCATCGCACGAAAGACTTCTCGTGGTGTCGTCAGGCATGGCGGTGGTAGCGTGCAAGAAATTGCGGGCCAGGAACCAAACAATTCTATACAAGATGTGTAAATGTCTCTCTTTTACGAACTAGGCAGCGGTAGACGACCCACAGGTTGTTGGATGTTTTGAAGACAAGTACACCGGTTGCCGGAACTGCCGACCTCGCTGACGGCATCTCAGTGGGGTCATCTAAGCATTTCAACCTCCGCTCCCTCCGGTTCATCTCCTTACATGGGTAATCTGTTAGGAACATGTACATATCAGGAAAGGAAGTGCCGGCCGGCCGCTCGGCCCCGTACTTAGTTGTGACTCGACCGTGGCGTACTAAGGGCCAAACAAAGGATGTGATGAGGCCCCTCCGTGAATGGATGGGTGCAAGTACTAAGTTCAATCGATGGGACGACTGCCATCGACCCTTTTTACGATGGCCCAGCCCACCACGTATCATGGCCAAGTACAAACATCCCTGCATCACTACCGTCGCGGGCAATAGTTTGCATTCGGGGTCCCTTGAGAGTCAGGGTCGTCGTGGAGCGGACTTAACCAGCTCTTACCGTACACTTGGTCTGACGCGATGTGAGGCTAAGACTTGAGGCACTAGTTTAAGACCAGTTGGAAAAAGTCCGTCCGATCGATCTGGCTCCGTCCATGTAGCCGAGTCATGACGAGTCCCCGACCACCTTCATGATGGGCAATCAACGTTTGAAAAGTTTCACGTTTATTATGGCCCCCCGGATCCGGTGAGACGAACCTAGAGGCGGATCATAATCTGGGATAAATTATTGTTTCCTTGTCAACATCCGCGTTTTTTTTAACTCAACCCTTGACCATACTGACCTCTTGTCGAGCAGGGTCCTAGTCCAGCTGGGAATTCGCCGTTAACTCCACCCCGTCCCGAAGCGAAAAAATCGGCCTTCGCAGACTGGATCGCGTTGGAACTTGGTCTAGAGAAAGGTCGGCCCTCTTTTCTCTGTTCCTGAATTCGGATACGCTCTCAGGTCTCATCATCGATGACCTCATCGTTCTCCTGAATTTGACATGTGTTGGTTTTCGCATCACGTACAAATAACGAAGTGCGAGATACAGACCAGAAGTTACTATCCATTCTGCATTTCCTCGATTAAACCGCGTTCATTCCCCAAAACGAATTATACTTACTCGGGCTAAATCTAGGTTGCCTATATATTGCGTTCTCTATTAATTCAAAGCAGCCGCCACGCCGTAAATCGTTCATCCGCTGAGCACTGAAAATTCTCGTGAAGCAGCTCACTGAGCCCAACGCTCTACTCCACACACTCTCACTTTGATATGACCGACTCTGACATTGTGCTCCGTTTTGTTATCAATACCGACAGCAATGTGGACATGCGTAGCTTTCGTGTGTTGCAGGTGCTCGCGAATTCTGCACAAGAACTGGAGCTCTACAAGGTCCGTGTCTACCATCTCAACTCCTTCCCTTGATGCTGACGGGTCTTCCTTAGTTTTCACATCCTTTGACCGGTCACTCTATGGGGACGACGACCTTTCAGCGCAAGAATCTCGACACTCTTATATTCGAGACCGCCGGATACATTGAATGGTTTTCTAGTTTCAATGGCACGGTGTGGTTTGGCGTAGACGAGGTAAGTCACGTCATGCGCTTTACATCTCCGTCATGCTCATGCTAGCTTCTAGGTATCCATAAAGGATTTACGCAAAGTAAAAAATGGTGGCCAGTGAGTTTCTTGAGCCTACGACGTTGGTAACGTTTTGCTGAGAAGTGGACGAGTAGATCCTGGAGGTTCAAGGTATCTGGGTTGGAGTACAAATGGAAACGTCGAGAAAATGGGGTTGACATGTTTGTGAGTATCCTTTTTCTTTGAGCGTTATATGATTGCTTAGGCGTCTTGTCAGTGTATCGACTCCAAAGACAAACACGTAGCGGCGTGGTCTTCGCAGGAGGGAAAACTTTTAGTTTCTCCTCACTTTGTCACCATCTTGGATCGCATCATTGTAACATGTTTCCTGCACCTTTGGTTCAAAAGACTGGGGAAGTGGTGAGATAGCGGTTTTCTTTTCTCCTTTTATTCCCTCTCCCCTCCATTTTTTTTTATTGCAAGGAACATAACATCTCTTTAAATACTGTACAAAATCATTGTTATTAGGCTTTCGCATGCCACCGCCGCGTTTCAGAGCGGGCGAGTACAATGTATTCACACATAGTTTATACTATAACATATAGATACCAGATACCGAGTTGTCCAAGTACAGATTGAATGTAAAAGTTTTTGATGCTCATGTCACATTTGATGAATCTGCAAGTGCACGTTTTCTTGCGTGAAGGATAAAGAATCGTGCTCTGCCTCAAATCCAATATCCAGCCAAACGTCGTCAATCGGTAGGCCGTCAGTAGAGCCAGATAGACGAGTGCATGCACGATGCAATGGCAAGGATCGAACACGACAGGATAAAAACCAGTTGAGAGATTGATGGTACCAGCGGCACGCAATTTCTCGCGCGCTGCATAAGAAAGGTTGGGTAACGGATAATCCATCGTCGACATAGGGACGAGAATAGCAAGAGATGATTTTTGAACACCGAGACGGAAATCATCTATCCATTTCCAGCGGAAGCAAGCGCATCACAAGATTATGAAAATAAATACTTGGGGTAGAGTAATTTTTGGTGAGGGCATCGAGGCGCCAACCAGAGTTACAATACATCACGATTCTCGCTTCACCAGGTGCCGATAGAAGGTTCTTCCAGTTTCATGCCAGCGAGTACAATCCGGAACCGGGATGGCGGCGGGGTAATTCCAAGCGGACCAAGCGAAAAAGACATTTTCGTAACGTCCGAGCCAAGCGTAATGGTGGCGCACCCGAGAACGCGGGTATCTCTTTGTTCGTCGAACCTGCGGTTGTGTTTGCGTTCGAGATCACGCAGGGGGAGTGCCAGAAGATGTGTCTGTTGTGTCCGGAGGGGAATCGCGAGCCATTAAGGCGTGCTTGCGTCGTCGACTGTGTAGGAGGGAAAGGAGACGCGCTGTGATCCTCGACTTCGAAGGTAGGTAGCCAGAGTGAAAGATGGACGATCGGGACAGGAAAAAAGACCGACCGTGAACGACAGAAACACTGAGACGGGCTGGCAACAGAACTGGACCACGCTCTATACGAGTACAAGGGACTACCTAGACACACGTGACTGGTATGCCAGTCCATTGTCGAGAGATCACCGAGCCTCGAATTGAACCACTAGCCGAAACCTGAATGCGTGCACCCGGGAGCAGGGAAAAAGCTTACTTCTCGTCGTTCGCTTCTTGTACATGATCCGATGTCCACATTCCCGACAACGGATGGGTTCCCTCGACTTTATCTCATTTTTCGCACCGCAATCTTTTGCACGTGGATTAGATATGATACGATGGTGCCGATACACGGAAAAGGTACCTGCGCAGATGTACTCCATGTCTTGACGTGGATTTGGAGCGAAACCACCGCCTGCGGCGGAGGTGTTCGGCTGGCTTGGCTGGTTCATGGCTGGTTTTTGAACAAAGGTTGTTTTTTCCGATTCCGGCAACACGTGATGATGGCAACCAGGCGACGGGTTCGTTTGGCAATTAAGACAATCACGCTGTACAGCGCGGGTCGCTCTGGACGACAAGTTTAATATGTATCCAGCAGGCGAACTTGCTTTGCTGATGCAATTCGCGGTCGGTTGTGTTCGCTAAAGCACTTTGGTGTGTTCAACGAGCGTCAAGTTCACTGCCTTGAATTAATTTTAACTGTCACAGACTGACGCGCGGTTCGGAACCGGGACGAAAAGGCTGTGCCCGGCCAGAGAGGACGATCCCCTTGCCGACGAGTCTAGTTCCTATTGTTAGCCGTGCAGGCTGGAGGACAACGCCTTGCAGCGTTCCGAAGGTTACGCTCGTGGATTTGACGACCGTTCATACGTGACAACCGTGGGGCGTATCCAAGGCGCCTTCTGCCCACCTATAACTGTTCCTTCGCAGACGAAACACAAACCCCACATACGATGACCAGCGCACTCCCGTCTTTTATCGAACTCATGGCTTCACTCGGTCTCGACAACAATCAAAAACCCTCTTCGTCCCGCCTCACCACCTCTCGTCCTCGCTCCGATTCCTCTTCCTCCGCGTCTTCTCTTGGCAGCTCAAATCCTGGCAACAGTCCAATCTCACCATCCTTCAATATCTCATCGGACTCCGTTTCTCGTGACGTGGACGCCGATAGGCGTCATGGCTCCTCTCGTCTGCGGACAGTCCGGTTTTCACCTTATGCTTCTCCAAGCGTGAGCATTCTATTCTTCTATCGCGTCGGTCTCGCTCAACGCATGTGTAGTCCTCCACCAGACAGAGCAGCTCTACATCGCTGACTCAAGAGACAGACGACGGGAGCAGGGTATGTCAATGCGACACCCTTCCGTGATCAGCCGATCTGACGTGTAACTGCATCAGTCTACCTCCCCACGCTTGTCTTCGTCTCCAGCTCGAAACAGACCCTCTCCCTTGCAATCTGCCAAGAATTCTCGGGAGTTACATGCACCCATATCAAGTTATGCCCGTCGTAGAACACCACAGAATTCTCCCACAGCGGCAACTTTCCCTCACAGAGTACATACTGATCGACCTGAAACCATCGTTTTACCATCCCTCTTACCGCCTATTTTGCACTGACAGTGATTCGTGCCTGACTACTTCGTTCATGATGATTGGCGAACGAAATGGACCTTTTTTCCGTATCCATGGGCGATACATACATACACACATTCCTTGCCTTTTTTTAATCATGATGGACTGGATGTACATTCTATCCCGCGATACTCGGACACTCATTTGTACATCATCAATGGCATTGCGTTCGTTACTCCTTTTCCTTCTTTCTTTAATTTGGTTATGGATACGGTAGCTTTCCCCCGGGTTCTAGGTGTCAATCATGATCGTCCTCGTTGGGACCCGGACAATGACTCTCTAGGTCTCCCTCATTCTCATACTGGGTTCCACACCAAAAGCAATAGGCATACTTTTCGCGGAGATATGTGAGGACCAGTGTCAGCCGATCTCGAGGCTACGTGAACAAACGTTTAGCCATCGAACCGGAAAAAAGGGTGCCGGCCCGGACATACCCCGAGACGAAGGAAATACGCAGTCTCTTCGACCGTTTCTGGCGGGTACCTTTCTGGCTGTGTCGTCTTGTGTGTTCCGTTGACGTCCGGTGGCGTCTCGTCGTCATCTTCGTAGCCGGTGATGGGATGCAGTGCATCTGCTCGCATCTGTTCACGCAAGCGAGTCGTCTGGTCACCTTTCCCGGAGGGCATAGGAGGATTCTCCTGCGTATACTCCATGAGAGCATCCATCAGACCCTGAGGGACCGAATCGACCTCGTTAGGATTGATCCACAGAACGTTGAACTATAGCGTGTGAGCGAGACCCATGGAATCAGCATCCAATGATAACAAAAATAAAAGTCCACGAACCTTGATTCCCGCCGTTTCGTCGAGGGTCATGCAGGTCCGCTGCGCAGGCACCAAACGACCTTCAGCGCGCCTTTCCTCATATTCTCGACGGCTAAAGTCTCGGAAACTCTCCTTTTCATTGGATTCCTCGGCCATCTTTGCCATCTTTGCGATACGATCGGAGGCGCCGGGTGACCTGGGGCGTTTCCCTAGTAGGCCGATGCCTTTCTTGCCTGTGTAACCAGGATTGAGAGCGGTGGACGGTGGACGATATCACGACGAACCTGTCCATTCATTTAGGGGGAGCGGTTCGGCTCTGTGGGGCGGATCTGAGGATGCATGCCGTCGTTCGCCGCCGGTGGGGCTTGGTTCTCTTGCATCATTCGACGACTCGGGGACGGGGGGAGAAGCATCGCGAGCTAGCGGCGAGCTCTCGGTTTGACCCAAGGATTGGCCTACTTTGAAGCCCATTTTGAGCATGATGCCCAGTGCCTTGTTCTCTCCGATTTCGTCATCTTTCGCCCGCTCGAAGAGACTCGTTCGGAGACCTTCTTCCCTGGATTCCTGCTCGCGCTGGCGACGACTCTTGTGTCGGTTTTGTTCGTTCTTGACGCGACTCTGTTTCAGAGATTCCTGGCGTCTCTGGGCGTATGTCTTTGGTTGGGAAGATGAGGCGAGTGCGTCGACGAGGAACTTGTCAGATAGATAATCTTCCTCGTCCGACATGGTCAATGTCACGCACGAACAAACATCAGACGCTCTCTCGCTGCAGAATTCTCATGTGTGGTCATCAATAGCCATGCAAATACGTAGCGAGTCGCATTACAAGTTGACGAAAGCGACAAGTACTAGAAACACTGCGCCGAAAAGGGAACGAATTACTCGACTCGAAAACTTAGCAAAAGAACAAATACTAAGTCGCGATAAACTGGCATCGGGGGTGAAATACAGGGAAGGACGTGGGGTCGTGATCACACGAGGACATTCAGGACTCCGGGGCATCGTCCTGTAAAATTTCGTTTTCAGCCTCATCCACCTTTGTGGCATTGACAGCGATCTTGACGGCAATAGGACGACCAGCGACTTCTTTGCCTTGGATTGCTTGAATTGCCTTCTGTTGCTCTTCTTCGTTGCCGACGTCGACGAAGCCATAACCTTTACTCCTCTTCGGCCTTCCAAACTTCCTGCGGACGACGCGGGCAGAGACGACAGCTACGCCAGCGTCGGCGAAAAGAGCGAAAAGGCCCTCGTCATCGATGTTGAAGCCAAGATTAGCGACAAACAACATGGTCTTGGAAGGCTCGCCAACGGGGTCCTCGCCGGCTGGGCGAGGAGGGCGTGGCGCTCTCGGCTTTCTTACGCGAGTCAGTCGCTTAGGGGAAGGTGCCTCGGCTGTATCTTCGGCAGCGGCTGCGTCGTCGGCTTCGATTGGCGTGTCGTCGTCTGCAGGAACAGGAGCCCTGCGCTTTGATTTGCGCTACAGGAAGAATGATGAGAGGGGAAATAGGAGGTGGAGTGAGGAAAATGACATACTGCAACCTTTTTCTTATTTTTCTTGGGTTTGGCTGCTTCGTCCGAGCCCGGAGCAGCAGGTGGGTCATCCGCCTTTACGTCACCGTTCGCCTCTGCGTCGGTGACTTCGCCGGGGACGGGCTTGCCACCGCGCCTACCTGGACGTCTCTTTGCCCTTCTCTCCCTTCTCTCCTTGTCCTTTTGATCTGAAGGCTTGGCAATCTCGACGATGACGGGACGGCCATCGAGATCCTGTCCGTTGAGGGACTCGACTGCCTTTTGAGCAGCCTCTTCGCTGGACACGGCGACAAAGCCATAACCTGCGGGGCGTGAACCGCGCAGGATGACATGTGCTGAGATGCTGGGGAGGATGAGTGGAAAAGGTGAAAGGGAAAGGACGGGAATTACATGTCGTTCTCTACGGGCGCAAAGAACATCTTTAGCCCTTCATCCGTGGTGCAGTACGCAAGATTTCCAGCGAAGACCTGAAACGGGAGAGGATGACTGCGGATCTGGATGGAGTACGTTCTGTATGTACCTTGAAACCGGGTGCTTCTTCGATGAGGTGGTCTTGCGCAGCCGTTGGCACGCCGTTTTCCGTGACATTGGCGGCTTCGGCATCGGACATTTTGAGGGGGATGAACTGAGGATGAACACGGTAATTTGAACTAGGGATGATTATTTGTTGGAGGTTGAAGAAAAGAACGTTTGAAGGGGGAGGCTACCCTTTTTGTACTGATTACGCAAACAAACTGTAACATGGTTACCCTCGCTCACTCCATATAAAAACCGGTCGACAAGGTGAGAGTGAGAGAAGGTCCTCCTCTTTCACTACACTCTCTTTTAAAATGCCTCCCGTTAATCTGCTCAACTTCATCGCACTCGTTTGCATTTCGCTACTCGTTCTTTCCTCTGCACCAGCAAACGCACTCGTCGCTGACCGCGCTCAGGTCGCCCGTCACATTCACGCACGCGAAGCAGTTGCCAGGCGCAAGCGCGACAGCCCCACTTGTATACCAAGGCCCTCCTCGTCGTCTTACCCTCCCCCTGCCGACACTTCCACTCCCACTCCCACTCCCACTCCCACCCCTACTCCTACTCCCACCCCGTCGTCCTCGTCCTCGTCTTCCCCAGCACCCAGCCCCTCAAATGGCTCCTCTGGTAGTAGCGGTCAAAAGAAATGGTGTCTTGCCTGGGGCAATGGTGACGAGTGGTTGCAAAACTTTGCCCTTCCTAACGTCAACCTGTATGTTTCGTCTCCCCATCTCGATCTACTAATGCTACATCCCCTTCTAGTTTGTACAGTTGGGACGCCGATAAACCCAGCAACCTTCCTGCTCAAATGGATTACATGGTCATGTTGTGGGGTGCCGATCAGGGCAGGATCTCCGATTTCCAGAGCAAGGTTGTTGCGGGGTATGCTAATAAAGTTGCTGGTCCAAACGAGTGCGTATTTCGTGTCCCTCTTCGTTCCCGCTCTTATTCCCCCCTTCTAGACCTAATGAACCGTCCCAGTCCAACTTGTCCCCGCAGGATGCTTTCAACATCTGGATGACATACATCAACCCACTCAAAGATCAGGGTTACGAAACCTACAGCCCCGCTTGTACCGATGATGATAGCGGCTTAGCCTGGTACAAAGAATTTTTCTCCCTCTGCGACAACACTCCTGGTTGCCAAGTGCGTATTGTCGCATAGCAACCAATCACCTACTTACTTATTGCTCCCAGGTTGATGTCATTGCCTTCCACGCTTATACTACAAGCGCTGACTTCCTGATCAATTATGCCACCACCCTCCATAATACTTACGGTCGATCCGTAGCGATCACCGAATTTGCTGACCAGGTATCTGTTTCCTCGTTCTATCTCCATTTCGGCCCAGCTAACTCCCCCCAAAGAACTTCAGTGGCACCGGTGGCCAAGCAACCATGGATCAAATTTGGGATTTCGCTGGCGAGGTCGTCGCTTTCGTCGAGAGCACTGATTGGCTCGTGCAAGCGTGTCCCTTTGGTAAATCTCTTTCCCTTGTTCCTTTTTATGCCGACTCACAAAAATCCAGGTGCATTGCAGGACTTGCAAGGTGTCAATACCCTCAACTCGTTGATCACCCCCGACGGTCTACCCAATGACCTGGCTTATTACTACTTTGGCTGAGACATTCTCCACCATTGACTTTCAACTTCGCGGACCATTTTTTATGATACCCTTCACTCCGTAGACGGTTTTCTCTTTCGTCGTTTGCACGTACTAAAGCGTGCCTTGCTCGTCGTGCTTCATGTTCTGTGCCGGATGCCCGTGTTGCCGACCCACGTATTGACTTGTTGAACAAGATGATCATGTTGCAATTGCCGTTATCATTCGTCGTGCGAGTCTGTCCGATCAAAATAACTCGGCTTGAGATTTCACATAAAAGAACACTGCACCGGATGCCTTGCGTCTTATCAACCTGTTCCCTGCGGAAATGGTCAAGCTTCCTCCCGTAGTCAAGCAGTTGTTGACTCTGCGCAACCCAGAGGCATGGCCCAGTCCTCCGATGGAAACGCTGCACCGCGTGTTCACGGGTACGCTGAACGAGGCCAAGCAACGAAATGCAGAGAACGGTTGGCTCGTCCTCTCGGTGAGCACACGGTCCTTCAATCTGCCGATCCAACCATTGAACCCGAAATGACAGACATGCACACTACTGGCCGCCAACAGACCCTCGTCCGTCGGGCATCTCTATCGTTTCATAACTAGAAACGAGTCCAGCCAGCCAGCGACACGAAGGTGCTTTACCGAGGCCGTGAACAAGGCAGCCATGATGCGCGAGGCCGCTCTGAAGAGCGTCATCTTCGTTGGCGTACCTCGGGTAAGTCGTGTGTGAGCCTGAGAGGACCCGGAGCGCTGACCCAAAACCGAATGACGAATGATTTAGACGATCCTGTCCTTGACGGGCTTAAAGGACGCACTGGAAGACGACGTATACGCTGCTTTACGAAAGCACTCGATCAGGTATGGCTATGAAAGATCGCGACGCGGCAGGACGGAGAAGCTAAGCGTTACCCACAGGGAAGCGACCGCAGAGAACGTCGAGGCGACCATCCAAAGAGGGACGGACTTGTGGCGATCCATCTACGAACCTCATGCAGACAAGTTGTACAACAAATTAGGGTCTCTTCACCCCGATTTCATCAGTACGTACTCGGTTTTGATCAATCTCTCTCTCTCGCCCCGTGGCCTTATCTCTCCACCCCCCCTCCCCTCCCCCCTTCTTCCCCTTTCCTTTCCCCCGTTCTCCTTGCCAACTTCCCGTTGATGGCAATCTATCACCTCGCCTCGTTTACGTGACGTGCCTCGAGTTTGATTAATATTAAATCTGCAACTTTCATTTTAGAATTTATCATCCAGGCCTACGGCACGGTTCTGTCCCCTCTGCCGCGAGGAGACCTGGAACAAGGCAATCTCACTCGGGCTTTGGGCTCGGTTGTCGGAATCGCGACGCTGCGTGCCGAGGGACGGGTCGGCCCTCAGCTGGTCAGTCACGTCTTCGGTCTCCTCAAGGCACGCAACGGAGAGAACCTGAACGAGGAAGACAAGTTCCTGTCAAGCGACCAGGGCACGGAATGGGTCATCCGCACGGTCGATGAGATCATGGATGCTGTGACAGCGGGGGAACAGGAGGACGCTAGAATTCAGGCCAAGCTGTAGATATCCGTTACGGCAACGCGGCAGAGATTCGGTTGGGGGCGTCCTCTTGTGTTATCAGCCGATTGATCGTAAATGGAATGTCGTCGTTTTCTGACCTGTGTGAGAGCTTTGTGGCCTTGTGTCATCCTTGCATCGTGTACCCCCCACGTGTGGGCGTAATAACCCGTGTTTTGTGACCTCGATGGATGCGTCATGTTAGTATCATATGACGGCGCAAAATGCAACGCCGACTGTCGCGAATGAAATTTGAGTGAATTGCGTGTCAACTATGGTACATGTGTTCGAATCGCGATGGATAGGTATGATGAGAACGTTAACGTTTACAATGTGGATGCAGCGGAGTGCGAAGAGGTCAAAGACCAAATGCTTGACAAAAACGGTAGAGCATCACCGTTACCGTTACCGTGTCCATCATGGGCGGGTGCGTCTAGGGACATGAATGAGCACGAGCGAGGCGACGGCTGGACAAGAAAGCTAGCTCACTATCGTTCCCGCACCCGCGTTCCGGAGGAAGTGCAACTCTCCGTAGACGTCCCCGATCTGATACCGGGTGGGCCTCGTGGGCCGGAAGAAGGCGACAACATTTCCTGCGGGATCCTCCAGCTGCAAGTCGTGAAACCATCAATTAGATGCCAGATATGGCAACGACCGCGCTCGGAACATACCAAAACGTCCGGTGAGTTGGAAGACGGCCGCCAACGATACTGCAGACCATCGGGGGCGTTAAAAATACGTGCACCCTGTATGATGGAATGAGCGTCGCATCCGGTGGGGGAAAACGTTGCGCGGTTCGTTACGTACCGGGTAGCGAGGATCAGGGCGGACGAGGTCGCACATCGGCACCGCATTCTGGTAGAAGAAAACAAGGAAACATGATCAGCCAACGTGTACGGGTTTCCTCCGATTGCATTGTCCTACTTTGCCGATCACAGCACGCCCAAGACCGCCATTGGAAGCCCATTCGAGCTTTGCGACGCGATCTTCTCTGTTGGCGCGCACGGCCCGCCAAAGAGTGGTAGTGCTTTGCCCGCTGCCGTTGACCACGGTCTGTGACGCGTTGTCAGGGATGGGGAAACGGAGACGGAAGAAAGGGACCGAACCGCGAAGCGGTAGAGAACACCCCAGGTGTTGAAGAGTTGGCTTTCACGGGGGTCTTGGTTCGTCCAGGACAAAACGTCGTTTGGCGCGGCGGACATGGCGAGAGCAGAGGGGTGAACGGGGGAAAGACTTGTAGAGAAGAGGAGGTGAGATGAGCCAACTCTAAGGAGCACCGAACGGATAGACAGGACTCTTTATAGGGCGAGTTTCGAATAACATTTTCATAAACCGGACTTGTTTTCTTTTTCTTTTTCCTTTCTTTTTTTCCTTTTTGTCGCCCTATGACGAATTATGGGCAACGTGGACGCGGTTGTGACAGATGAAGAATGAGAGTATGAGGCAACAAACGTGTTGTCGCAAGAAGCCAGATTCATTAAGATTCTGGAGTCTTTTGGGTGGAGTAAAGTCCGATGGGGCAGCCAGTTCGAGGCCGACATGATCGAGGAACAACACGCGGTGGACATAAGCGCGCCGATTTACCCATGGAACATGCGGATTGGCGTCGTAGCCGCCACGCTGGGAGGGGACGGGGATAGATAACCGAGAGCTCGAAAGGGTATTGGGAGGTGAGAATCTCGAGCAAGAATAAGCAAAGACGTACAAGTCGTGGCAAAGGACGGCGGAAAGAGGAGGTTCACGCGGTTGATAAAAAGACACGCGGGGAGGGAAGCGTCCCGGAAAGGCAGGAAGAGTGGCGAGCGAGAAGAAGAGAACGTGTCGGAGGAGTGCAGGTGAGGTGTGGACGAACTGGGCGTGTCAACAGCATGGCACATATGTTGGCACGAAAACACAGCGAAACGGCTGCCAGCGATCAGCCCAAATCAGTTCAACACCATCTCAGATCGACCAACGCAATTCACCTCCTTCAACTTAACCTTGCTCGCCCTCACACATGACGCGACCGCGCCTCTTCATTAATCTCCCCCATTACAATGACGCTCTGTACCTACGTCCCCCGTCCCTGCCGGACTGATAAGCAGACTTGACCTTGCTAGTCGCGCACCTCTCCTTCCGTCACTCCGTCACCGCACCACCTCCAGCCCCAGCGTCCGCGCGGTCCCAATCACTGTGCTCGCGATCGACTCGAGTTTCAGATGCTTCAGGTGCTCGTCTCTCGCTTTGATTTTCGCAATCTCGTACACGTGTTTGAGGCTGATAGTGCCCAGTACTTCGTGTCCGGGACGCCCCGGCCCTTTTTCCAGCCCGGAGACCTGCTTCAGCAGGTAGCTCGTCGGTGGCGTTTTAGTCGTAAAGGTGAACGTCCTGTCCGGCTGGACGTGTATCATCGTCGGAATGGGCACACCGGGCTCAATGTGCGCGGTCCTGGCGTTGAACTCCTTGCAAAAATCCATGGATTTTACACCGCGCGCGCCCAGTGCAGGGCCCACCGGAGGACTTGGCGAGGCCTTTCCTGCACCAATCAATAGACGCTGCACGAAATTAGAGCACTGGACGGGCAAGCAAGGGAACGGGACGGACAACCAAGTGGACTTGACCTTTGGACATGGCTCCGGCGTTGTATGTGTGCAACCAAAACAAGCGACAACAACCACTTCATGGTGGCGTGCCACACCTCACTCGCGTTCTCGACAAACGTACATTAGCGAGCCAAGTAGTCCTCAAAGAACGTGACAACCCCTTGTCCAAACGTAGCAATGTCTCTATCCGCAAATATCGTGTGCACCACCTTCTCAGCCTGTTGGAAACACCTCTCGACCACCGCCCTCTTTGGGCAGACCGTTCATCGCATCTCCTCCCGTACGCAACCAAATGAGCTCCCACCTTGTTGTTTCGAAAATCCCAAAGCAGAACACGCCCGTCCTCCGTCGCCTTTGTAAAATGAACCAGATGAACACTGCCTCGCGCGTGTCCACTCGCAAATTTGCCGTTGGCGTTACGGTGCCCAAAACTCAGGCATGGCTCGCCGTCAAAGTTCCCTTTGCGGCTGTCATACAGCAAAACTTGACGGTCCAGGTGCTGGACCTACCATGTTTATTAGGACACCATCGCTAGCATGCAACAACAACACTCACCTCCAGCAGTGTAACGTGCGCTGCTTGCGGATGTACGTGTATCTGTTGGATGGCGTTCGACAGAGGATGCGTCGTCGTCGTGCAACGGTTAAGATCCGTTATGTGCAGTCTCCTTTGTGCTGACGCCACTACCGATCGGTCACGATCACGGTACGCCAGCGCCATTATACAGGCACCATGTGATACGACTTTCCTGGAAAGTGCCTCGTTTAGTCTTTCAACGCCTGCCGTCCATTCATGAATAGTTCCATCGTAGCCACCGGACAAAAATTTGATGTAGCCACCCTCGGCGTGTATTGGGGTGAGGCGATTCACACCTCTTTTCTGCACATCTTGGTAGCGCGGCCCACTGCTGTGTGGGGACCATGAGACATCGATCATTTGTGGTTTGTCCTGTTCATGTGCCATTGAGATTCCTCATACCCGCTCAACAGACAGGACTCCGCATGCATACCGCGACAGAGACAAGTGAAATCTGATGCGTGCCCTTGTCACATCCAAGAACAACGGTATTCCCAACCACGCAAACGTCTCCTACATGCCGAAAGACTCCAGGATTAGGGAGCGAGTAGCCACTTATCCGAAACCTGTCACATGATAAATAGTAACAGGATGACAGTTGATACCCACACTCACTTTTTCTTTCTGTCTATGAAATGACAATCACCTCGCATAGTGACTGCAACTAGCGGAAGCTCAACGGAATCCGGCATCAAGAGTCGCCGAGCACGTCCATAGTCAGTTTTAGGTAAAGGTACTCTTTTGAGTTGCGGATCAGAAGCCTGGCGGACCGATTCTTCGTCACTCCCGCTGCTTGTGATCGCAGCAGCTTCCTCGAGAAACTCATTTCTCTCCCGCTTCTGTGATCCTTCCGGAGCGACGACTGTTCCTTTAGGTGGCACGTCACGCTCAGGGTCACCTCGCCGCGTCCACCTCGCAAGTAGCTCCCTAATTGGTTGCAGGGACGTGAGAGGCTGTGGACTCGCGTGTCGAGCGGAGATTGTACTGCCTTTGTTGTCCTCGATGTCATCTAATTCCTCGTCTGATTCATCAATCTCGCAATCCAAAGTGTGGTCTGAGCGAAGCCTTGCGGTTACCGGACGTTCCCCCGGTAATGCACTACTTGCAGGCAGACCTGACGACGCACCAGACATGATCGCTGGAAATAGTTCTTGAGCGACGGTCAGACGCAAGGCCGCTCGGTCATCTTGTGCTTGAGCTTCCGAGTGAATGGGCAGCTCTTCATCCGAGTCTGAATAATTGAATACAGCCTGGTTGGAGGAGGTACCACGGTTGCATAGTGGATTTCTCGACTCGTTAGCACGAGGACTTGAAAGAGTTGAACTAATGTCGTCGTCTGAATCGACGATGATGGCATCTGCAGCGCTAGCACCGGAATCACCGCCAGTCAACGGCAGACGAGGTTTGTCGTTCCCGTCTTTCCCAATCCAGCAGTCGGCATTCCGACGGACGACTTGAGGGACGTGATCGACCTTGTGCAAACCCACACCACCGACCGGGCTCGATATTTGGCGAACCCTGTGCTAGGTGGTAAGTAGATGGAACATCGGGATGTGACATTTGAAGTACCAATTTAGGACAATTCCGTCGCTCCTTTTCTGTCGATCAGCGCTAGAGATTGAAGAGATGGCAGAGAGAGAGACTCACAGCACCACGGGCAAGCCCACTACATGCCTGCCTTGTGCAAGGAGGGTTTCTGTACGCTCGCTCGCGAGCCGGTCTAGAAACTCAGAGGGAAAGCGGCGACCCGGGACGTTGAGAAGAGGGATTCGCTCGACACCTTGAGCTGCGGTGAGAGGGAGGGGTGGTGGGGTGTAGCAAGCTAGTTTGACGTCGTCGTGTTCTGTTTTGGCTCTCTTGACGGACGACGGCGGGGAGGATGTCGATAGCGGTCTCTTCGAGCTGCTCAGTGCCGCCGCCATCGATGTCGTTCATGTGTAGAAATACGGTCGGTAAACAAACTCAAATATCTCCTCCTTCTTTTCGATCAGATATGGAGGATGCACAACCGAACGAGGTCCGCCTCGCTCGCAAAGGATCGTCGTCTATTCCTCGTGTGCGCGTCACTCGCCAAGCATACACTCCCTACAGACGACCACCATCATACCCCCACAACGCCGGCCCGTCTAGATGGCACCCACCACCCGCACGAGCAGAGGAGAACGGGCTTGTGGTCGTAGAGCTCCACCTCCCGCCCAAGTGTTATAAAGGCGAGCCCAGTAGCCACCGCGCGCGCGAGGCGTGGATGAAGGACCAGAAACTTTACCTGGAGACAAGTCGCCGCCTTTCCGTCCTGTCATACAATTATGTGGACGACTTTCGAAGAGCACTTTTCACCTGTCGCGCTCGGCAAGACACAGGGCATCGTGCTGAAGGTTCTTTGCAACGTCAGATCTCGCTACCACCCGCTAAACCCCTCCATCCACCCACTCACAAACTGACGGGACCCCACCCTGTCAACGTCCACTCAGGCACAAATTTCATCCGCTCCACGCGCCAGGGTGCAATGGCTCCTTCTATGACGAAAGCCCGTGATATCCACAGTGACCTCGCCCAGGTAACTAAAACCCCTTGGATTTCCTGACCTCATTAAACTCGCCACAGAGCAGTGTGCCAGGACCCAGTCGCTTCAGCCTTGGCAAATCTTCCACTGTGCAATCGATAAACACCAGTCCTCTTCCTCCACACCAGGTCCCGACGCGTGTGGCGTCCCCGGCAAAGGATGTGATTGATCTAGTCTCCCACAGTTCTGTTGAGGAAGAGTATTCTACTCGATGGTCTACCTTCCGTTCCGGTCACATGGACATTTGTCTCCCATCCCTGAGCAGTGGCTCAAGGGTCTCATCATCAGAGACAGAGACAGACAGACTGCCGTTCGTCGACCAGCCGCCAGCACAAGGCGGCGTGCAACCCGAAGGAATGCCTGTCGACAGCTGTAGCGACAGTAATCCAAATATCCGTGCCAACGACTCAGTTCTCGTACCCACGACGAAGGATCACCGGACAAGTGCCCGCAATATGGTTCGTTCAAGTTGCTCTCGCGGCCACTCGGCGTTACCGGAAGGCGAATCAGAAGCACTCAGTTCACCCCTTCCCGGTCACACCCTTGCGTGTGATATCGTGACTCTCTCGCTTGGCTCTTTCGACAAACCCCGTCGTCTATTGAGTAACGATGGTTTCACCTACACCGTTACTGCACATGGCATTATCGACCAGTTCGCCGCAGATACTATGCTGAAATGGGATCGTAACATTCTATCACCCTCTTCACCCTTTGAAGAGCTTGTGGACGATGCATGCATTCTTTCGCACCAGGGAGAACCCATCATTGTCCTTGGTCATGCGCGAGAACAAAATCAGCTCTCCTTGTTGAATTTGGGACTTGGTCGGGTCAACATCGCCACTCAGCATTTTTGGTACACTCTCTGATTGTTAGTTTTCAGGTTCCTCGACCCATCGCACTTCGCCGTGATTGGAATACATTGAAGAAATCCGGTGTAAGTGCGGTGACATCCCTGATGTCTCCCCTGAAATTTGCAAGCGGGGGCTACGATCATCGTGTGCACATATGGGATATTGCACAGGACCTTTCTGGTGCTTCGGCAGTTGAGCTAGCCATAAAACACACCTCCACCATCTACTCTCTCCTGCCGATCCTGGACTCTAGCCACAAACTTCTATCTGCTGGAGTGGATCGCAACCTTTCTGTCTATGACTTATCTGCAGAACGAGTCCTGAAATCCACAAAGCTGTCTTGTTTCCCATCCCACCTGCACAAGACTGACTTTGAATTTTGCGCCTTGCTCGAGGTATTCTAACCAGTTCCCGGGCAATATTATTCGCTGAGCCTACACGTCGCAGGTTTCGCACCTGGAAACGCAGTTTGAAGTTCATGACTATCGAACGCCTCTTCAAGCAGTCTCGAGGTTCGGATTTATCATGGAAGAGAGGCGTGGACGGTACGACAAAGGTTAACTACATATCTATCCTTTCCGGAGAGCTATCTCTGAATGTGCCATCAGCGGACACGTGGTCTCACTTTGTCGCCTGTGGGGACAGGGACGGTGCGGTACGTTTCTGGGATCTCCGCAACGTTTCCAAAGAAGTCTCGATTGTCCGTATCATTCATTCTTTTCGAGCTCTTCGTTGAATTGATCCACTTGCATACAGCAACAACGTTTCAACGATCCTGTGACACAAGTTGTACACATTGGTCCTCGTTGGTTAGCGTGTTCGAAGAGGAACGAACTTGCGTACATCGACTTCCAGGGCGGGTAGAACTCTACGCATGTTCAGGGCGATATGGACCACTGGCAGATCCCCGCGACAGATCCTTGCTCGATAACGCTCTATCCACGTAACTTACCTAGTCTAGTAGTTCTACAAGTCCGAGGTAATTCTATCCGAGTTCCGAGAGTCCTGTGCCTGTGGGATCGCACGAGTCTTTGTGAGATAAACGTGACCGTAGGCGCCCGTGAAACCGGTGATCTTCGGATCCCCAACGCGTGAGGCCTGCCAGCAGCAAGGACGACTTGCTTGAACCCCCACATCATATCCCTCGACTTTATTTAATCTTCTCCATGTCGACGGAGGCAAAGCGCGCACGTCGAGATGAAGCGATCCAACGCGCATTCATGGTTCAAGTAGTCGAAGGGTCCAAGGTTCGTCGTCGCTCCTGTGGGCCGTTCACGCCAATCCCGGGAGAGGCATACTGAGAAACGATCCTCCACCCCACCCATGTACGCGTGTAATACTTAGGCCGCAGCCAAGATGGGCGCACTCGGCTTCGGCGTCATCACCCTCGCACACTATACGTCACCGACGTTCCGGTACGTTTCACGCTGTCCGTATATCTACGCGAATCTCCATCTCTGACCCACTTTACCCCCCGACGCTCTCGTTTGGCCTCACACGATAGACGTCAGACGCTTCCGTTCAAAGCGTTTCTAATCACATTGTGTGAGTTCCTGTCGCAGGACCTGCCGTCGTCGTTCTCACGTCCCCCTCCTCAGTCGTAACAGCTGGTCTGGTCGTCGGTGCAGACAATGCACTACTATCTCATGAAGCCGAACTTCGGCAGTCCGAAAGTGCCATCCGTAGACTCGCCGTCATGGAGCTCTCTCGTCAGGGCATGGTACCTACGGAGACGGCAATTGCTCATTGGCGAGAAGAAAGAACAAGACGAGAGGCTGCATCGAATAAGACTCAAGACTGATGTATAAATCGTATTTATTCTACGTGCTACATTTCGTCGACGTCGTGACGTCGGTCGGGTAAATGGAATGGATGTAATACAGCACCCTATATCTTGATCGCCAGACGGTATATGATGAATCGATGACGTATCTACTTCCAAGCTAAATCGTGACTTCTCTTGCGGTGGTAGGAGCGACAACACAATCACTGCGGTATGTGCTTCATTGCCAGTCTTCAAGGACAGGAGGGGTCGGGAGAGGTTGTCCATAGCCATATGGCGGGGATGGTCGCTGCGCTGCTCCTTGGAAATACTTATTGCCCAAGGGCGATGAAGTGCTCGGAGGAAGCTGCGCATGTTGGTGCGGATTTGGCAATGGTGGTGGTGGTGGCGGCGGCGGTGGAAGTGACTGATATGCGGGTTGAATGGGATGGTTTCCAAGGGGCGGTTGAGGCAATGCCGGTTGCCGCGAAGGATTCCCTTGCATCTGGGAAGGAGGTACAGGAAGTGGAGGCGGACGAGTGTTCATAGGCTCGGTTAGAGGTGCATGGCCAGGCGCAGAGGGTATGCGCCGATATTGTGGAGGAAGAGCAGGAACTGGAGGACGAGATGCGCTGTTCGGAAAACCTATGCCAGCATGTTGAGGGAAACTTGAGGACGGTGGGATCGCTACTGAGTATCGACGATCTCGCTGGAATTGTCCAGGTTGCGGCAGAGGTCTCGATCCAACAGAGGAACCGAGAGCCGCAAGAGGAGGTGGGGTTGCAGAAGGTGGTGACGGCGTAGTAGATGCGTGTGCTGAGTACATCTGAGGAGGTGCCGAATGAGCTGGGGTAGGTGGAGGAAGCGGACCACCATGTTCTGCGGGTTGCGTGGGGAATGGTGCAAGTTGTTCGTGACCCAATGGCGTCAGCTGATATGGATGGTAATCGGGTACTTGTGACGTGCTATATGAGTGAGATATACGATGAGGAGCAACACTTTGTGGTGGTGGGGGCGGAGCTACCAAAGGATGCGTGTAATGAGGGGGATATCCTGCATGTGGAGGCGTATTCGGAGATGGAGAATGGGATGCAAATCCATGTGGAACACTGTATGCAGAGGGTTCAGGGGAGTACGACGCTCGTGCATAGCTAGACGAGGTGGCACTGGTGATGGGTACAAAACCAGACGACGAGGTAGGCATACTATATCTGGGACCATGATGCCGGGTTGAAGGGGGATGACCGGAGACTGATCCGTCTTCATAAGTTGGATAGTAAGATGAACTCAAGCTAAGACGGGACTGAGAAGTTTTCGGAGTAGCCGCATTGTCGTACACAAAGCCAGAACCTTCTATCCGACCTTGTTGCTGTTCGTAGGACTGTGAACTAGGCAGTGTTAGTGGATGAAGTCCCGTGGAGATCGACGGCCGCAGGGTCTGCTTCAGAAGATAAAGGACGCGAATCAGAGGGCATTACACACGAGAATGGGAAGTCAACTGACTGCGTAACTATCCCGCGATCGCTGATCCACCACCCCAAGCTCTGCAAAATCACTAACCATCTGATCCGCTGGCAACGTCCCCGTCCCGTTCCTTTGCTCATAAGGGGGGGCATACAAATCAGGATGCGAACCAGAGACTCGCAGGGATGAGGGCAAAGAGTCAAGCTGATTAACAGCGCTAGGTGGCACCGGTCGAGCAGCCAGACGTGCACTTTCATTCGGTGCAGCGTTCCCATCCGCGGGGACAAATGAACCAGGTCCACCATAGTTCTTGTTTGATACCGTTGGCTTTCGAGAGGATTTCTTCTCTGGCGGGGGTTCCTGATGACGATGGAATAAGTATGGCTCCAATTCAACTCCATTCGCGACGCACATTCGACCAGAACGTTAGCTCAAGATAAACTTCGCCTGCGTACTTGTCTTTGTTCAGAAGTGTAAACCACTCTGGAGTGGAGTCAACAAGATCGACCATGATTGACATCATCAGTTATCTTACCATCCGTTTCGCCTTTCGTTAAAGCCTCAGTGAGATCAACGAGCGCCTCTCCGATAAAATCTGGATCGCGCGGGTCATCTGCGTAACATTGAAGCCTCATGAAGTTCCCGCCTTTTATCTTCTTGGGACCCTTCTTCTTTGGAGGCAACGGCGGAGGGACATCGCTCCCTGGAGAGGCCCGAACGAGACCAGCCTCTACATCCTCGAATATGGTAAACCGGAACTCCTCGTCCCACTCTGGGTGCTGGCCACCGCGCTTGATCACTTTGGTTCGCCGTCTCTCTTCATTCAGTGTCAACAAGCAATACGGAGCTTGTTTCCCGATGTGCCTTTTGTTGGGCAAGTTTCTCTGTCTTGTTGTCAGAAAGCTGGCTACGAAGGATTCGACAAAGTGCCATACCGCCTTGAGCACGACAGCTATAAGAGTTCCGATCTCGTGGGGTATGAAGGACATGAATTGGACACCGGGCAACGACGGAGAAGAGGAAGGGAAAGAAACGAAAGAACGTCCTGCCTTACGCGTCCTTCATCGACGGGAATATAACCAGTACCCACAAAATCATAACAGTGGCTGTGCTAATGAATAAGGTTGCAATGGGCGCGGGACCCCTTTGTTCCGCAGACAATGATCTCGATAGATATTCACGTCTTACAGCATGTGTAGAACTTATACATCTTGTCCTGGTACGTAAGGCTCACCACTGTTAAATAACAAGTGGGGCTTTCGCTTTGCCAAGTCCAAGATCATCTCACTAAAGTAGCTATTGGCCCATGCAAACCATGGCCGAGTATACTCTCCATTGTAAATGTTGATCGACTCGTGGATCAAACCAAGCCCTGCCGTGTTCTGGAAATATTTGGTTGGGTCAAACTTTTTAAAAGGTGCGCAATGAGAGGACTCACGTTCACAATCATGTACAACGACTCCAGGATTTCCTCGTCGTCGTCACTGCCGAATATATTAGCAATTCGTGACATGGGCCACGGGTTCCATGCATCAATGTGGGGACCGCTGTGGATAAATCATTGAGAATAACCCATCCACACAATTTCGGATCACTCACCCAATGCCGCTGAAGCTTCGACCCTTGGCGTAATAAGGGTTCTGGCGAGACATCAATTTGTTCTTCGTCTTGACATACATCGAGTCATTCCTGCCGAGGAATCCCAGGTAAGGGAGTGAAAGGAGTGACTGAAAGGGGTTTACATGCATCCACTTGAGCGAAAAGAGGTTCACTCACTGGAACATTGGCGTCATCCATCATGTAGACGGAACCAAGGCCTAGACTACAAATCAGCATTGACCAACAAAGTTTCTAAAACACACCATTGGTCTCGTATGCAAAGACATTGTCGATGACCTGGGCAACAACATCCATTAACACCGGTTACAATGCAGCGTCACGGTTGCAACCTACACCATGCTCATAAATGGCATCTTTGATTCTCTGACTCCATTGCCTGGCCTGAGCGCTGACGTTAGGTGCCATATCAGCGTCGTCAAGTATTGTGGCCAAGTTGGTTAGTTCGACGCTGAGCATGGCATTTGCCGGAACAAGGAAGGCTAATACATATGGTCGGCTGGCTTGAAACCAAGACCGTCGTCGTGAACTCACCGTAGAAAGACAAATCATCGGAAGGACGGTGGCTAGTTCCAACCATACCTGTGTATCCTTTTGGTTCGCCATTTCCGCCATTGTTGATCGGACCAACGAGCGACCCCTGAAGCCCAGTCCAGTTGTAATACGAAACAAAATCGAAGTTGGCATCATATGAAGGTTGAGACTGTTCGTTTATAACACGGAAGATCTCGTCAACCGCAGATAGCCCTACATGCGGTACTAACTTAGTGTTGACTGGCAGACAATCAAAGAATAAAAGGACTTGCAATTAGCATTCATCATCGACGAGTCTTTCGTTGCTTGGTAATAAGATGCGGATAATTTGATGAAGCCGGACAATGAATCGAGTTCATACTATATCGCTCAGATGATGTGATGCTTTAATCATCTCAGCGTAGAGACATACCTTGCATTCAAACACAACTTGGCTGTCGATAGGGCTGACACGATCGCTCGCTCAATCAACTCCTCGTCGTGAAGTACCTTGAGACGTAACTCACGGATTAACAACTACCTTGTCAGCCCAGGCATTGTGGGAGGGTGGTAAACCGCTCTCCGGAGGTGGTTGGAAAGCACCGCAATAGGGATGCGCGGAGATATATCGTGCCTCGTTATTGATTACAGCCTTGATAAGGGTAGCAAGCTCCCGGTCTGTCGACAAGAGATCGCTATATTGAGCAAACTAGACCACACTCGTGAGTGTACGAAGGACTCTCGGCTTCCGCCACAAACCTGGTTTCCAGCGTCTCGGAGCCAGTGAGCACTGATAGGATAACGGCGTTAGTAGAATTCTCTCCATTTTGGGTTAATCGTACGAAATGTCTCCAGTGATGATGAAAGCCAGATTCTTTTCCTATGCGCTAACTTAACTCTTAGCGTTACCTACATTTCGACCAGCACATACCTCACTGAAGTATTTGACGGTAGTATCTTGTAAAGCGCGTTCAATATCAAGGAAATCTGACTTCCACTCGTTAGAGCGACAACTCACCAATAGTGTTTGGGAAAGTGTTTTCGAACAGACGTGCGATGTCAGGATCCTTTAAACGTGCATTCATATCTGAAATGACTTTCTATGAATGAGCGTATAAGAGTAGACCAAAGAGAGAGCTTTATTAAATTTACCTCGACGGATGTGCTATTGAAAGTACGGCACGCGGGTTCAAGCCGCATGTAGGGCAACTCCAAAGAACCAAGAGAAGGATTCCCATGAGGTGTCTGCAGGTCGTTATTAGGTATCAAACACGACGTAGTTGTGGAGGAAGTAACCTGTGAATACGTGGAATAGTCTGGGCAGTTCGCGTCAAGACCACGGACACTCGGCGTGACGAATAGTACAGCGAGGGTGAGCTTGTCGAATCCAAACCTCGCGTGACGACTTGTAAGGCTCCACAAGCGTCGCGGAAGAGTATCTAGCAAACAGTTCCACGACAGCTCAGAGCAAGTCCTTTGGATAAGCTCGGTCAGCATGATCTTTCGATGGGAAGAAGAGGCGGAACCTGGACCAAGTTATTAAGTAGGGTTGCTGAAAAACTCCCTCGGACAAACACCACCGTACTATTCGAAGCTGTTTCAAGTTGCTATTCGGTCCCTATAACACCAATTAAATAACAGGGCGCAGAGCCAAATAAAGTTAAGTACAGGCCATGAGAGTACCGATATTACCAGTAAACACGGGATGAGTCGCTATGTGCTAAACAGACAAAAAAGGGAGATAGTGCACCACGTGCACAGTGCAAAGTATGATCGAACAGACTGATTCCTCACAAGAGGCGACAAGAAAGCGTGTGAGCCAACGTTGTCAACGATAACATCCGGGCAACATGATACTCGGCGCCAAGTAAAAAAAAAGTTCACCCATTGGCCCTGCCAACAGGTGTTTCAATCTTCACCCGTACGTGGGGCTCTCAAAGCCGCAGTACCTGTCGACCGTCCTAATGTTGAGGGTGCGTCTTCTTTGCGTGCTCGAACTCCAGGGCGTTCCGACTCTGGTTCCTTCCCGTTACCATCTCCGCCAACCTCGCTTCTAAGATGCACCCCTTGATCCTCAGGTTCCAATGGCGACTCCGCGCCTGCCCCGCTTTCATTAACCTTCTCGTCGTCCGCATCCTCGGGCCCGCCAGTTTTCATACTGCAGTTTGTCCACATGCTCTTGTTCCCCGCGGTCAGGCCTGGACAATTTCCGAGGATCTTGGCACTCCAGCCACTGACTTCGCTATCCCAGCTACCTCTCCTCGAGCTCCTAGGTCTGAGGGCACGGAGGCTGGCGTCAACATCCCGCTCCCCATCCACATCCAAGCGGTCGTCATCAGCGAGAAGAAATTGGCTAGTATTCTCCCCCTCTGGGTCCCCAAGCACACTACCTCCGAGGTGAGAGATGGAGTCACCGCCTCCAAGTAAACCAGACAAAGTCGCGGACCCCAAGGAGCCGATAGTCATGCGTGATCCGGGCATCGCATATGCCGAAGAAGCGAGTGTAAGCATCGAGGCGTTATCAAGAGGTGGTGAAGAGGGGCGGGGATTATTTCGGGGATGATGTGCCGTATGAAGTGGTGCCTGAAGTCCATGGACATTAAGTCCTAATAATCCAGAGGGAAGATTTGCATGCGCTATGGAAGAAGGTGGATATGAGGTGGTTTGGGGGGATGCTGTAAAGGAAGAGAATGTGACAGATGCACCACCACCAACCAGGCCACCATTTGTACCGGTGGAAGACGAGCGGGTATGAAGTACGTGACGTGGCGAGACCTGTGATACAGGAGTCACAGGAACTTGGGCAATGTGGCCAATACCAGCGGGTGGCAGATCAATGCTGAGGACAGTGGTAGGTTTGGTACTAGCTGCAATGCTGCGGAACGTGCGGGAATGAGAAATGTAGGATGAAGAGGAATGGGAAAGGGAAGGTGACGGAGGGGAGGTAGGGGGTAGGGGACGCAACGATGCGTCTTCATCGGCCTCCAGAGCACTCGCGGGTGACCACATAGAATCGCGAGCTAGGGACGAATGGCGGGTGGAGGCATCCACGAAATCATCGTCACCAGAATGAAGAGATAGATTAAGGTCCGTCTCCGCATCATTGAGGGAGATGGTACGTCGGTGCGACACTGCAGACGGAACACCCCTCCTGTGATAATGGACGCCCTGCCGCTGCGATACGGGGGGGTTGAAGTGCGGCAAAGGAGAAGAGATGGATCGACCGCTAGGTCGTGAACCGTGTGCCGTCATGACGCCAAGATGACTCTTGGGGTTTGGGACGATCTTATGGGAGACCTTCAAGGCATTTTCATCTGGAATCCTCCTTGCCCTGCCTGAACCGCCGAGCTTGCGTTGTAACCAATTGATGATTGGTTTACTGGAGCGATGAGGTACTTTCTTAGCGTACAGCTGCTCCGATACCTGCGTTTGCTTCGATGGGAGCGGGGCCCTGCGAGCACCGTGCTGTGGTTCCTTCTTTGCGTGCGAGGCGTCTACGTTTTCTGGCTTGGGTTGAGGTTTTTGTGACTGGGAGACCGGAATGACCATCGGGGGGGCTGAAGTCGGTGGAGGCATGTGCGACTGAAATATCCAGTCCTGAGCAAAACCCCAGAGCAGCACTCGAAAGGAAGAAGGATTGTGGTGGAAGCTTTCAAGTGCATTACCAGGTAAATAACCAACAAGTCTCAACTCAGTCTCGGAAGCAGTAGCGCCAAGAGTCATATACATGAATCCGTAATATTTCTTTCTGACACCTATTAGTACAATACATCGCCTGCCAGGGGCTTTCACCAGTCCGTTTTCTTGGTCGACTTTGTCGGAACAACTGGGATTTTGCTTCCTTTGTATCCAAACCCATCCAGCCACGGCCAAACTGCGCTCCTTCCTTGTTCAAACGAGGCAATGGCGTCTTCCTTCTGCAGCGTCAGTGCGATGTCATCCAGGCCATTCAACAAACAGTGGCGCCGGAATGGATCCACCGCAAAGCGAATCGCCGGCTTGCCGTTACCTCGCCTCACTTCCTCTTTCTCGAGGTCGACCGCGAGCTCCACGCCCGCTTCTGCATCCGCAGCAAGTTCTTTGCACTCCGCTTGAGAAAGTGCCACCGGAAGCATGCCATTTTGCATAGCGTTGCTGCGGAAAATCTCGCCAAAACTCGGCGCGATAATACAACGGATACCAAAGTCATTCCTGAAATCCATAATTGTCAAGCGTCAGATGACCGAGCCACGGTAGGGGACTCACAAGCTCCACGCAGCGTGCTCGCGAGAGCTACCACAACCAAAGTTTGGCTCGCTAACGACGAGAATTTTTGCCTGGTCGTATGGAGCACGATTCAGGACAAAGTCTGTCTTCTCCCCTGTCTTGGGATCGAAGCGAATGGCATAGAACAACGCATTAGACAGTCCGGTACGTTTCAACGTTTTGAGGAACTGTTTGGGAATGATCATATCTGTGTCGACATTGGACATGTGCAACGGTGCTGCGACCCCCTTGACGACGACAAATTTCTCAACAGTAGAGCTCGAAGACCCAGGGAGCTCTGCAGAAGAGGTCCCGGATGCGTGGATGAGGGGCTTGGGCTCTGGAGGAGGGAGGACAGCGTCCGTGAGGAACTCGTGCGGACTCAATTGTTTCAGGGACGACGCTCCAGTGGTTTTGGTCTCAGTCGTTGAACCCAACAACTTCCGGACATCAGTGAGCTTTCCCTTGATGGCCGCAGCCGCTGCCATGGCAGGACTGACGAGATGAGTCCGCCCTCCAGCGCCTTGACGACCTTCAAAGTTGCGATTACTCGTGCTAGCACAGCGCTCGCCAGGCCCCAGTTGATCCGGGTTCATACCCAAGCACATGGAACATCCAGCTTCCCTCCAGTCAAAACCAGCACGCTTGAAGATGGTATCTAATCCTTCTGCTTCTGCGTGCTGCTTAACTAACCCTGAACCAGGAACGATCATGGCCTGGACGTTCGGTGACACCTTTGCGTCGGGTCCGGCAGCCAAGACGACTCGTGCAGCAGAGCGAAGATCTTCAATGCGACTATTGGTGCAGGAACCAATGAAGACTTTGTCCAAGGAAATGCTTTCCATACGGGTATTCGGTTGCAGACCCATATAAGCCAAGGCCCGTTCTGCACCAGCCCGCTTTGCTGGGTCCATCGTTGCCGGATCTGGTACAGAGCCAGTGATGGGAACGACGTCTTGAGGGGATGTGCCCCACGTAACAGTGGGTGGTATATCAGCTGCATCGATCTTCAGTTCGATGTCGAACTTTGCGCCGTCATCGCTCTTGAGAGTACGCCAATAAGCAACAGCACGGTCCCATGCTTCGCCCTTGGGAGCCAGAGGACGATTGCGGAGGTAATCGAAGGTGATTTCATCAGGTGCAACCAAACCAGCTCGGGCACCGGCTTCGATGCTCATGTTGCAGACGCTCATACGAGCCTCCACGCTGAAGTTGCGGAAAACGGAGCCAGCATATTCAATAACGTGTCCTGTGCCTCCAGCCGTTCCGATGAGTCCGATGATATGCAGGACGACGTCCTTCGAGGACACGCCTTCAGCGAGGACACCGTCTACGGTGATGCGCATGTTCTTTCCCTTGCGTTGCAGTAAGGTTTGAGTAGCAAGGACATGCTCGACTTCGGATGTCCCAATGCCGAACGCCAAAGAACCAAATGCGCCATGGGCTATAAAGAGCACATGAATAACTGACAAGATCTAAAATTACGAACATACTGGAGGTATGTGAATCACCACATACACAGGTTATTCCTGGAAGCTGTAGGATGTTAAGTTAGTATTGTATACAGTGCCAAAAAGATCAGTCTCACTGTGAAACCTTGTTCGGGTCCAATAACATGCACGATCCCTATCGTTCGATCAGGAATAAAGATTTACTGGCAAACATGAGTGCCTACCCTGACGTCGGTCCGCCAATCCGAAGTAGGTGAGTCCAAACTCTTTCACGTTTTCTTCGACGGCCATACACTGTGCGCGAGAATCGGTCTCTGCGACGAACGTATCGACGGATTTATAGTTCTTGCGCGATATCGTACTGTTACCGAATCAGTATTCTGATCCGATAGTGCCGTCGGCGTACAAAAGTTACTCACGGAATGTTATGATCGACAGTCGCCAGGGTGCAATCTGGCCGGCGAACGCTCCGCCCAGCTGATCGCCTATCAGCACTATCAGCAAACGAGTCGACACGGGGGTGGATATGGAACGTACAGTCCCTCGAACGCCTGAGGGCTCGTGACTTCGTGAACAAGGTGACTGCAAGACAAGCTCGTCATCAGGTTCACTCGGGAGACCAATACACGTACCGATCGATGTAGATAAGGGCCAACCCATCCTCCATTGCATCGCTGGGGGGAAGTCAGGTCTATTGTGACTTCGATATGTGTGGTTATCACTCACACGACATGGTCGTCCCAAATTTTATCGTACAGGGTGCGAGGTCCAGTAACGGGTGCTGGCATAGCGATGCGCAAGGTATAACAGCGGTGTGGATAACGAAGAAAGAGTGCTTCAATCTTGTTGCGATTTCGCTTCCGGTGACCGGCTATTTAAACTATCAAATACTCGGATCTCGGCCGATCGTGGTGACTCGGCCGACGACACCTCAGACACTAAACTGAAATCATTTTCCGAGCTTCCAGCTGTCGTCGTCGGTGCCGGTGAACCGTCAAGAAAACGAGACGTGCGCTTGATAAGATTCAGATCTTGCTAAATTCGCCTTTTCTACGTGCTTCGGAGGTATCTCGCGGGGCCCATGCAGTTGCGGTCCTAATAATAGGTTTTGTGATTCAGAGCTTCCGGACTGGCCACGAAAAATCAATCTAGCTACACCCGAATCGACCATCTGGCCTGGGGTGAACAGTGCAGTTCAACAATCTGAACATTCAGACACTTCAACGGATGATTTGATCAAATCCACCGTGACAACGCGACCACACTATATGTGCCGGGAAATGCCGTTTACAAACTGTATAGTTTTTTCAGCCACACCTGTTCCCCACCACACGCCTATTATAGTGTGTAATAAGCCCCCGAGTCTTCAAGTCAACGATATGGCCAAGTCTAAGAAGTGAGCTCCTCCTCATGGATCGCTTGAAATCCGTGTCGACCCCCTTTCTAGCCACACCAACCACAACCAGAACCGCAAGGCCCACCGGAATGGCATCAAGCGACCGCAAACTAAGCGGACGCGCTCATTGAAGGGGGTGTGTACTTATGCTTTCTGTTCGCATGTCTCCGATGTTGAAGCTTGCTTTCTATAGGTTGACCCCAAGGTGTGTTATCATCGTTTGTCCGATTCGTGCGATAATTGACCTTCATCCTATCACGTAGTTCCGCCGGAACTCACTCTATGCACTCGTTGGATCAGTACGCCCAATTTTTCCCTGTTTATATGGCCTTGTCTAATACCATACCAGCGAAAAGCACGTGCAGAGCAAAAGAAAAATTCATGATCCAAGCGGTTACTTCCGCCATCCTCACAGCGTCACGACGACCAAGGATCGCAAGCATGTAGATCACTCGACATATGTATCACCTATCGTAGCCATGCGGTATGACTTGGGTCATAAAAGTGACAACATCGCATTTCAATGCCGTTCCATCATGATCGAGATTCCGGTGTATGCGAATTATCCCCGTGTTTCTCCCTCCGACTCGCTTGTAAGTTCTTCGCGTTGCGTTCGAGAGCGGCTTGCAACCTCGCAGCCTGAGGACGCCAGGAAAATAAATTGCCCGTTGGTAGAGAAGCAACACTAAAACTTACTGCTGCATCTTCAGGTCGAAGCGCCCCCTTGGCCATGTTGTGTTTGCCATATTTGAGTTTCTTGACTCGAGTGGTTTGAGTCTTCTTCCCCGCCGTGTCTTCCTCGAGTAGAGCCTCGCACTCTTCCTGGGTCGCCACATAACCTTGTAGCAGGGAGAAGAATTTGTGACGTAGGACGATTTTGATTCTTTCAAACGCATGCGCGCTGTACCACCCATCTCGTTCCTGAAATCCGTGAGGTGGGAGCCCTGCAGCAGATGCAGTGATACCTACATCACATGTTTCACGCAGATCGTCCTCGCTTTCGATCATGTCTTTCAGCATTGGGTCCCATATGTCGCAAAGCTGGAAAGCTGCCGTTTCCTTGGTGAGTGTAACACCATCGAATACATGCGACTTGCTGAAAAAAAAAGGATGGAGTCATGGATCACGCGGGGAAAGAAAAAGTGGTATCCACCGTCGCTCAACCTCCAGTGCTTCCTCTTGTTCAACAGACCTGGTGATATATGCGGCAGCTGATCTCCCTTCCTGTCTGCGAGAGACAATGGAGACCCTAGACATTGGATGATTTGCGTTGCGGAAATAGATTCGCTGATAGCTGTGGTTTTGTGAGGAAAGTTGGTGATCTGCTCCCTAATAAATGCTTACAACCGAGCTTCTGGGTTCTTCCTTGGGTCATATTTGAGGCGGATAAGTGTATCCCGCCAGGGTCCGTCCTGGAACGTATAGCAAACAAGAGGGAGTAAGACCTTTGAGCTGCAGAACGTGAGTTGATGTGAAGAGTAAATAAAGAAACCTCACTTGTGTATCTCTCTGACTTCGGAAGGGCTGAATTGATTATACAGGGCAGCACGCGTCCAGATTGGACGGTCTTGCACGAGCTAATAGGCGCGTCAGTTACACTGTTGGGGGAATTCGACAGAGCAGTCCGACCTGCGTGACGCGTTCAAGAAGCTCTGGCTTGACTTGACTTTGGGCTTGTTGCACGGCAGGAATTGGATTTTCTGGGACCTATAGAGCATAAGCCAAAAACCAACGAACCAGGAAAGTAACTAACATTGAGATCCCCAAATGTCACTGTTGCGGGACCATATCCCTTCCAACGACCCTTATTGATTAGCCTCTTCCGTTCCTCGCCGGATTCTTCGTTGACGACAGTAGCAACCATCGAGGCAGCGCTCGGTTTGAAACTATTCACCGTCGAGCTCGTGCTGTGGAGACGTGTTCAAGCGACTTACTTGTAGTTTTGAGGTATGCCCTGGCGACTGAATATCGGCGGTGGAAAGAGCCTTAAGTTACTCCGTGGAACAGATGGTCCGCCATCTTCCACAAGACCGGGATCGATGTTGGGATCATCACCCGCCGGAGAAGAGAGAACATAATCTTCTTTCTCATCGGGAATGACGTACTGCCGAATGGCATCGACTGCAGACACGTCAGTGCGATCCTCTATGGTCGTGACAAGATCCCCAACTTACCATCCATTCTGTCCATTGCCAGCCGCAACTGTGCGACGGGATCCGACATGTCGGGTTGAAACTGATAGTCCGCCATACCTGTCCTCGTAGTGAATACGCCTATGACATTGTTATGATAACAGCCAAATTTACTGCGAAACCGAACGGTCTTGAATATCACGCCCAGCGGTTCTGCAGTGTACTCTCCAACGACACCATCATGGCCTGGCTGCCGACGCTTTCTTTTCGTGACCTTCACTAGGATATTGCCGGTCCCGACGACGTCGCCAGGTATTGGATGTGCATAAGGATTACCGCAGCGGAGATTTAGTTCCAACAAAGCTTCGTTACGCGCGGCGGTACGCTTGAAAGCGTTCTCGAGCCTGGGCGTGCCGCCTAGATTGCGAACTGCTAACGGAACGGAAGAATGCTGCACGTAGCCTGGATACTCGACTGAATAGAAATGTGTAGCAGGAAGAGGATATTCAGGCGCCGCTGTGTGCGAAGATGTCGATTGCTCGGTGGCCATATCACGAGAGGAGTAAACGTCTGATTAGCAAGACGTCGAATCTATATACTAGTCAAGGCATAAGTAATCTAAGCCGGAGCAGACCCAGGTAGCTTCCAACGAGTAGCAGTAACAGTCTCCTCAGCCAGGGCCGGTCAATTACCTCCTGTCTTCTTCTGCAGACTCTTCCATGCACTCAATAGTTCCTACGAACAGACAGTTAAAGACGAACAACCTCACATTCATTCAAACTGACCGGGTCTGACAGATCGACACCAGCCTTCTCGAGTTCCTCCTTGAGTTTCTTACCTGCCGTGCGAAATTCCGCGGTGGAAAACAGCTGGAACAGCTGCATCGTTGTCGGGCCTGTGGTCGGGTCGACTCCTGTACGATTTAAATTGCTTGCAGTCAACATAACGGTCAAGCGTGTGTACCTTTCTGATGCATGAGCTGTTGGATCTCATCCAGCGCCTTCACGGCTTCCGGACTGCTCAACAGCTTCCGCATGGCGGGCATGTTTGCCACCTCTTCGAAGCTGCCCAGGCTCGAGCCGAGCTCCGACGGCTGTTTTATTCTTGCATGGATACGAGGTGTGAATGAAAACGAGCGTTGACACTGAAATGCATGACTCCGTTGCTGGCGTGCAAGCAACGCAAAGTGCCTGATCGTGTTCATGTTGTTGACGGTGACCAGACTGGGAGAAAAGTTTCACGCCACCGACGCGTCGACGGGAGTAATCAAACGCGTGCCCTCCACTTTCTCATGGATTACGATTACCTCTCGATCGAAGGCATCCTTGCGGAAAATCAAGTGAGTGCTCTACCTAACAGATTGACAGTCGCTGCATCTGACTTTGCAGAAAGTACAATGCACCTTCAAGATAGATGTACCCAGTATGGGGCATCTTGGTGGAGGCTCTGATAAAGATGTACGATCCCGTGCATGACTCAGTTATCACCGCGCTGAGTGAAGGGTTGTTTCGATAGATCAAGGCTTTAACAAAGATCTCACTTCCGATGTGGCTAGCATACATTTTTATCTATTCGTGAGCCTGTCTGTACCATCTGGCCGCTCATTCACTCTATGACCTTTGCAGGGACTGGGCTGATGTGGCAACACCGGGAGCTTTCGGCACTAGAGTTAGGAATGCACTAAAAGCGGAGCCCCGGAGCGTCAAGCTCTCCACGCTCGTCGGCGCCGGCGGGCTCTGGTATGGATTTGGAAAGATGATCATGGAGATGTGTGTGAACTGTGAATGATGTTGGAGTCATGCTAATACCGATTTCTAGATTATCGGAAGACCAGGCCCGTGAGATGGAGGTGGTTCTGACGCAGGTGTGTAGCTTTTGCATGTTGCCCTTCTAGCTCTCAGGATGACCTCTGTTAGACACTCCGAGGGCGTCTCACAGAAGTGATCGACCAAGCGCAGCACTTTGCAGCATTGGGTCCTGCAGGGGGTGGAGGCAGTAACAGCGACGTGACGCAATCGTTTCGAGAAGGTTTGGACGGCTCAGAAAGAGAACGTGAGGTCAAACTTTTCAATCTATATTACATAGCGCTGACGTTTCGGCAGTGTTCTTATTAGCACAAGAAAGCGTCAGACAAACAAAGCGCTGGTACGAAGGAAGCGACAGAGCGCGGCGGTGAATACCAAACGTGGTTGTCATTGGTCCTTTTTCAAAGTGGCCTCTGAAACGGGCAGCGTTTTCAGTTCGTGTACGAACCTGTCACATGCTAAGTAGGAGCATCCCCAGGAGAAATCACACATTACCATTTTACGCTTGCCCAAAGAGCAATCTCGATCGCCATCAGGATGAAGAAGTGGACATTGCCTTTCGTGAGGTATGCTGACCAGACAAAGACCAGAAAGAGGACGGTAAAGGCACAGTCGACTGCGAACAAGAACGAGGGATGCAGGGAAGAGCCTGGTTTGAGAAGGAAGGAAAAGAAACCGTCGGATTCAGATGACATGGTACTTTTGGTCAAGGAGCTGAACACGACTAGATACAAACATTGATCAACACTAGTACAGTAAGTTCTCAACACCGTCTTTCCCGGTACGACGGAATGCGAAAACGGGCGTTTGCAAGCCTGAGGTCTGTAAGTCTGACTCGGCTGGTCCGCGTGCTGGAATGACTTTAGCTAGGAAGTTATTGAATGGACCAAGTCCAACTAACATTGGAAAGTGCCCGAAAGTTCGAAATACTTTTCAACAAAAGGAAGAACGGGTTCCGGTCTAGGGGAATCCTCTGAACCGTCGGGATCGTCGAGAGTACTTTTTGGCGGTGTCCGAAGTACGGGGAGTTTGAGGTGGTCTAGTCGGGTGTCGAAAACCGCCAGACTTATGGGTGGCGAGCTGCATTTACAGGTTGCAGCGGGTTCTAGGAAGAGAGAGGAAATATACCTGGGAGATTGTGACGAGAGAAACTCGACGGTGGAAAGTGCGTGCGTGATCAACAAGAGATACGAGGACACAGTGTGTCTTGTGGGAATTTCAGTGGGACGAGGCGTGGCAAGCGCGTCGACTTACACTCCTGGCTCGGGCAAGAAATACGAGGAAAGCTCGTGCAACACAAGCAAAGAAGGTGCACGATCGAGTGTCACTTTCGGAGCGATCGGGATGGACGGGTTGGAAACATCGTGCGTCCGGAGTGTGGCGAGAACCGCAAGGAGAGCTTGGGGGCTAGGAGGATAGCTGGGGAGGAAGGGTCACTCGTAGGCACGCGGGGGAAGAAATGAAGCGGCGAACAAGACGGTGACTCTGGAGCTCATGGTCGTGACCGTTCCGGTGGAGGAGTGCGCGTTGAGCCAGTGATCGGTAGAGAGAGAGTGGAGGAGAGCATTGCGGGAGGGCGTGCAGAGAATGGCATTGTGGGGAGGTGGAACGGATAAGCAGAGGTGAATCGGTGCAGACGAGAGGTACGGGCCATGCACGACGAGGGACCTGAACCGGGGCAGGGTCGGGGCGGGCTCGGGTAAGAGACGCATCGCATCTATGATCGCAGCATCACGTGGAGATTGCCATCATCCTGTGTATGTATAAAGATCCGCTCAGATCGACCCTTTCAGCTCATCATAACCACCATGGACGCTCTCTCAGCGATCCCTGCTGCTGCTAGCCTCTTTCTCAGCTCCGCCCAGGTAGCCTCCCAGTTCGCCCCCGTACCATGGCTCGCTCCAGCGATTGGCCTTCTCAACAGCCTCGTAGTTATGATCAGGCAGGCCCATGCTAACAAGTACGCCAGGCTCCGTTTCATCTCCTCGTCATATCTCACTAGCCACTAGGAACGCCTTGCGGCAGCTCCAGGATCGTTCCATCAGCTTCTTGGTCGTCGTTCAACAGCACGGCGATGGCGCTCCCCCCGAGGAGCAGCAAAGATTGAGTGCTGGCGTTCAGAGGTCCGTCTTCATGCTCACAGCGCGTTCCCGAGTCTGATGGCATGCTTCCAGCACTCTCCACGGCGTTGTTAACTGCATGGACAATTGGTGCTCGAAAAGCGCGTTTGAGCTTTTCATCAAGCAAAATGACCTGAGTACCGCTATTCAAGACTGCCACTTGGAGATCAATGATAGTCTAGCGAAACTCCAAGTAGGTACAAAATATCTTGTCACTTTCTGGCTGATCTCTTGCCCTAGCTCACTGCAGCATTAGACACTGCCGTTTGGCAGTCAGAGTTTAAAGCAAACAATCAACGTGACCAAGCCGAAATTCTGACCTTTCTCTCTGATATCAAGAATACCCAATCGATCATTGCGATGACCCAGCATCAACAGGGCAATGATATAAAGGCTATCATGGCATTGATGCAACAGGTGCGTGAGCGTCCTGGTCGCCTCTAGTTCGATCCAAACACTCGATCTTCTGTTAGAATCTCTCAATCACTCCTAGTAATGATACCCAAGGACTCGGAACCAACTTGTATAAAATACAAAAGTCCACCGGCAAACTTCTTGCAAATATGCATTTGCAACGAGGAGAAGTACGCAGACTTGGCCAGTACCCCGTCAGTGGGACAGGTTCCATGGACATCTGGGAGGGGTTATACCTGCATGAAGAAAAGGTTGCTATCAAGATCTTGCGTGCAGTGCATTCCACCCCCAAAAGTCTACAGGTACACCATATTTTCCCGTCGATGTATTTGCACAAACAATTTGTCAGCGATTCAGACGCGAAGTCGACATTTGGAATAGGGTGTGGGAGACAGATCAAGGCCGTCACATTCTGCCCCTCTATGGGTTTTGCCAGAGTGATGGGCCATTCCCGTGCGTCTTTTCCGTCGCAGTCGAAAGCTTTATCTCACTTCAGCGATAGTTATGTCGTCAGTCCCTGGCATCCGAATGGCACGGTTGACAAATATGTCGCCCGCTTCCCAGACGTCGACCATCTTGCATTGGTGAGTCTTGGAAATTAGTCCACCGTTGAATCAGTTTGGTTGACCGAAATAATTCACAGATAAAAGGTATCAGTAAGGGTATCCATGTCCTGCACACCATGGACCCACCCATTGTTCATGGGGACTTGAAAGGGGTAATTGTCGACGCACTCGCGCATATTCACGTCTAACGTCTGCTTTCCAAGGCTAATATCATCGTCAATTCGACTGGAATCCCGCTCCTTGCCGATTTTGGTTTCTCGCGAGTATGTCATAGCATAATGACAACCTAACGTCCGCCTATTAACGCACCCGTATTAGGTCGTAGAAGACATAACCGGCGTACCCTTCACTCAGTCCGCTGGGTGAGTGCGGTCATCCATTCTTGCTGAATTCTCATTTTTAAAATGCTCGTTCCTTGGTGTCAGGGTCTCGAACTCTCAGAGATGGTTGGCACCTGAGCTATGCTTTGACAAAGGCAGACTCACCATGGCCGCTGACATCTATGCATATGGAATGACGATGTTAGAGGTGTGTCTCTTCCTTGCTGTCGATCCAAGAAGCCCCTAGTGACTTGTAAACAGCTGATGACGCACGCGATGCCTTGGGTGACCGTCCGACACACTACCCAAGTTATCATCAAGGTGGCTCACGGCGAGAAGCCCCCTAGACCTTGCGATGCGGCCACAGTTGCGAGAGGACTCGACGATCATCTCTGGGCGATCATGCAAAGGTGCTGGGATGAGGCAGAGATTCGGCCAAGTGTGACGGACCTTATTCAGGTGTTCCAGTAATGATGAGAATGGTGCTACATAAATAATGACATTACGCAATTATGAGATTGGTGGACAGCAAAAGAAAATCGAGAAGTTCGAACAGTGGCGAGCAAAAATGCTCGTTGGACTCCATGCGCTAGACGGAGAGGGAGCCAGTCACGGTGGGCTGAGAGGACGTAGACGGGCTGAGCGTCGGAAGCGCTCTCCGACCCGCGGGATGGGAGCCCGAGTTGCCGGGTATGATGGCGAACCAGCAGTCGGGATTGCACGCTTTTGACCTCAGGGAGTGAGGTGCGAAGAGCCGGAATGGGAAATAGGGGCAGGGCGTGGCGGGCGGGTGCGCTGAGACGTGCTCGGACGAGCGCTGCAAGGCGGGCGAGCGACGTAGTGGAGGCAAGAGAGAAAGCGACCTTGCACTTTTGAGACGGAACAAGTACTATACACAAACACCTCTGAGTAGATCAAAGCAGCGTCGGAAAAGTCATCAAAGGACATCTAGTAGCCGTACACCATCAATCAACTTGTTCAATACCGTCGGCGTCATCTCCTCCGCTACCTGCACAGTGATCAGACTCCCCGTAGCGATCCTCTTGTACGCAGCCACACCGTCGAGGGTCGGCGTGAGCAACAGTGCACCAAACGGTCGCCTGAGTCGAGCAATGGCTCGACAGGCACGGGTCTGCTTTTTCGCCTCCGACAGAGACGAAGGTGGTCTGAGAGAAGAACTATCCCGAACTTGGGGCGAGGAAGTGGATTTTCCGTTCAATGGCAGGCCGAGTCGAGCAGCGAACCTAGCTGCTCGAGATATTTTGGGTGCTGGTGGGGCTAAGGAAGGACCTGGAGACGATAGTAACACACCCATCGAAGAGGATGGGTCATTAACATTCTCGAACTCCTCGGCAATGGTTTTCAAGACACTGCCGACAAGTTGCTGGTCAAGAAGAAAGTCGATCCAAGGGTGAATCAGATAAAGGGTGTTAAATTTAGACAAATTTTCGTTGGTCTTGATCTCCACGACTCCGAGAGCGGCAGTTTGTGCACGGAAGACCTGCTCTGGCCTGTCCAAAGCAGCTGCCACGGGCCCGAGCTTGAAAGTGACACATGGAAGTTTTATCCGTCTTCCTGCTAATGATGGTACCGGGAGGTCAACGAGTCGATCATACAGTTGCATGACTAGCGTCGGATTTAGTCCGGCAGTAATCGTGTTCGTTTCGGTGCCACTCATGGCCGGTGGGATGTGAGTTGTCGGTAACGTGCTGAATACAGAGACACCCATGGGGAGACAACTATTAAAGCTGCCAAATTTCCCTGTCCATGCGAGAATGCTCGTGTCTCCCGAGCTTGCCAGCAGTTGCCCTAATAGTCGCCCAAGTGCCCTTTCCCCCTCTCCATATACAACAGGCAATGAGATCGAGAACATCCCCAGGAGTGAGTACGCCGCATCTTCGATTAGGGTAGTTTTGCGTTGTGAAGCGAGACAGAGCTTTGTTCGGATGTCATCTAATCCGGGTCGAAGTGACATCAAGACCTGTGCAGAGATACCCGTCACCTCTTCCATCTCTGACATGATCTCTTGACATTCCTTATGATTTGGGATGTCCACGTCCATGTACAGCTTCCAGTCCTCAGTGTAGAATCGGACGACTTTCGATGCATGATATTCTTGGAATGTCCGTGCACAAGAGTTCCAGACGCTCTTCGTGAGATCGCCACGCTGCGACGGAGAGCGAACACCACGGAGAAAGATGACCGTCAGAGCGGAACCTTCATACCACTTGAACATCGCGACAATGGCCTCTTGGAGTACAAAGTGATCTGCTTTGTTTATGCAACATGTATCGCTCCATGCCCAATTGAACCCTGAATCCCGCACGATCTTGCAGAACATTTGAAGCTTATCGTGGGTAAGTGATTCCTCGAGATCGTACACCACGATGTGCACGACCTTCTCGAACAGAGGCTCGCCCTCGTCCCACTTGTGCGAGAATGTGGCATAACGATAGTACTCCTTGACGACATCTTCGATGCGGGCTTGGTCGATGTGCGTCGTCATAGATGAGATCAGCTGTTTTAAGATCGGGACGGACTCGAATGCAGCAGCTTGTTCTGACTTATCGCATAGGCGACCAGAGATAGTGTTAATGAGTACGCGTGGCGAGTCCTGGATGGCGACTTGCACCGTTTTCTGGATCGCAGTTACCATTTCCATGGGTTTTACATAGATATGAAGATGATCTGGGACAAAAGATGAATAGAGTAAGTTTGGTATGAAAGTCTAAACACTTACCACGAATGTGTGGATCAGGTGACTGGGACATTACCAAGAGCATTGTTTCGAATGCATCAATTGCTTTGTTGTGCTCTCCTGCCTGGTGTAGAGCTGCATGCTTCCTTTCATAGCCCCATGGAGACAATGGATCAAGCGTGATCACCTTTGAATAATATATCAACGGGAACCATCCTGCATGGAGCTAGGGGACGCACCTTTTCTGCGTCATCTAATGACTGTTCCCAAGAACCTCTGACCATATGCGCCTTGCTCCGCTTGATCAAGATAGCTTGTGGAGTAACAGGATTGAGCGCGAGTGCAGCTGAATAAGGAGCAATCGCATCACTATCTTGTTCCGCACTCGTCGTTGCATCCCCGAGATACACTAGCTTCGTCAGACAACGCTGTTTGAACTCTGATGACATAAACGACAACGACCATACAAATGTTGGAGATAACTTACTGAGAACCCATTTCGTTTGCTCATTTGTCTCCTCTGCCAATTCGTTCACCATTTGGCAAAAGCATTCGCTAGCTTCTATTATTCGACAGACTGTTTCGAGATGTTCGCATACAGCGCGGTATACTAACAATTTCTGAACCATGAACTGCATGTGAACAGTGTTATACCTCGATGAGTACAAGAGCAGAAGGTGATAATTCTTACAGGGCTGGATGATATCAATGTATCTCTCCATGAGCGAAATGACAGTGTTGATTCTGCCCACTCTTGCAACATTTTTGTGCGTATCACTGGGCGCGCGGCACACAAACCTTCACAAGAAGCAAAAACTTATTGTGTGTTGAATGGTGATACTGGAACGCTAGGTCGCAAGTCTGATACGCCTTATGCTTTTCCCCTTTGCCAGCGAGAGCAATACTCATGGAAATATAGCCCATGACGGACGGCTGAATGCCGATGGACTTCGTGTAGATTAGTGTCGGCGTCATCATAAGTGGGAAAAAAGTGGCAAACACCTCTTTCGCATCAAGGATAGCAGCGTCCCACTGTCGCAAACGTGTTCTAACAAGAGCTCTACAGGCAAGCATATGATAGCTTGTATCACGAGAGGTGAGGATTGCAGCTGTCAACGACGCCCCAGCTTCCACGAATTGACCATGCTTCAAGAAATCGAGGATAACACCGTCGATATGAATGTCTAAATCCCGGAAAGGGCAGAATAGACGCAACTATATGATCAATGGTCAATATGATAAAAAAGTCGCTTTGAACCAAATTGGATACGTGCACTGATACGAGACAGAGTGATAACGACAATCTTTCCATTCACTCCACTAATTGCAATAAACTGGTCATCTGGAGAGTGTGATCGAACATATATCTTCTCCAAATCGTTCGATATAAGCCAGTGGGGTTTTTGTCCAGGTATCCCAGAAAGTAACGGTCCTATCTGTAGAACAGGCAATAAACTCCAAGTTTCGCGGCAGGGCAATGCATGTACACGAGAGGTCACGAGCCTCATAGGGTACATGCCATCCCGATGTATTTGAGTCCTTGGATGTTTTGAACATCTTTATCTGGTTTCTGCATACAGCGAAAAGGTGGTTATGGTCCCCCCAGAGCAGACCTTTGTTGTATGGCAAAGTGACTTCTATTTTGACTTCCACGAGCAACTGGCCAGAGTGAGTGCCGTTCCAGACCCGAACGGAATCCATTGTGGCTGTTGCGATGCGATCGCCTGTGGGGGAGTACTTCGCTGCTCTTACCCAAGTCTTATGGTGGAGAGGACCAAGTCGGACTCGCCAGAGAAATGTGGCAACGTCCAAGGCAGTGGTTGTTTTACCAGAAGCAACGAGGAGTGTGGTTGAGTCGGGCGAGAAATCGATTCCCAGGATGCTGTCCTTCTTTTGGTGATCGGAGACTCTTTCGAATGTCTTTGCGTCCCACAGGAACACCCGGTCCTGCAACAATGACCCCGCTGCGATCCATTTGCCATCCTTCGAGATAGCCAGGCAAGTGATGCTATATCCCGCTTCCATCGTCGCCATTTCTTCACCGTCTTCCGCTCGCCACACTCGAACATAACGTGAATCATCCCCGCTCACGATATGCTTGCCATCTGCTGCAAATGCTAACGCGCGTACGCTCCTACCGCTGGTGTTACTAATTTCGACTCGTTCCAGATCTTACAGGAGGTTCAGCATCGGTAGGACTGCCACGTCTTGTCAGTACGCACCATTCAGATATAAGCCCATCGACAGAGTCCAAGGGACAAAAATGGAAGATAGTTCAGCCCCAAGTTTGCCTGACCCGTATAAGAAGTGTGCTCACACGCTGCCACTCTGTTTCTAGGTATCACAGCATATCTGCACCGACACACGGTCAGTTCGGATCGAATCTGTGAACCAATCACTTTACCATATCTTGGTGGGTCAACAAGAGTATGTCTTGCCCACTTGAACGATGATAGTGTCAGGCATCGTGTCTTCAAGCACAGCATCACAGCCGACCAATGTCGACTGGCCCATCTGCACACCGTGATCTGCACATCCGACTGTACGTTCTCAAGCTTGACGCCATGGCTGTGTTGAAATGAATATGTACTGATCGCATTACGTAACTTAAAGCTTCTTCAAGTTCACGCTCTAAAATGCATCCGTTCGCGTCTTATGTCTTGCGAAGCTATTACAAGGCGACTGGTTGGAATGAGGACAACCTCTATTCCAATCTGACCCGGTCCTCTAGCGGTAGGTCTTCCCGCATGACCCGTCCTCTGTCCCTAAATCTCTGAGACAGCCATTCTGGACTTCAACGTCCCGCGTGGGTTACATCTTTCGATTTCCAAGTCGCCAAACCCACTCTTCAGCACGTCGTATTCCATGAATGCAATGCCGTCTCTCAATGGCTCGGTGGGATACATCTTTAGCTCGTGCGAGTTGGACATGAAGAGCTCTGGCGACGTCCGTTTCAAGGATATGATCGAGCGATTCAAATTGTCTCGCCAACCAAGGCGACCAGAGGGAAAGGAGGAGTGGCTGGCTGGAGAGCGTGTGGACACCCGAGGCATGTATTCGCTCCTCTCTTTCTGCATCCGCTATATCCGAAACGTTGACCGACAGGGCCCTGCGACAGATTACCTTCTGTATGGTCGCCTGTATCTCCCCTCCGGTAGACTGGACGCGCTTTATTCGACCCGGCTGGCTCCTACGGTGCAGGCGCTGGTAGCTGCCATCTCTGACCCGCGATCGAGCCTCACGGGAGAAGGAAGAGCCCGTGGGGAGAGCGTGAGTAACATCATGTTCAGTCTGCAGCACGACGTTGGGAAATGGTGTACCGAGTATACCTGGAGCGCTGAAGACGGCATGTTGGGCGTGCGCGTGTTGCACAATTTTGGCAGGCTCGGCAACTCTGCAGAGCCTCCCGAGGACTCCAGCACCTCAGTTTGTCCCCGACCGAAACGTGTGGACGAGGAAGACGCTACCGGCGGTGGGCTCAAGGGTCGTATATCCGCTGGAGCGGAAATTTACATCAGTGCAAAGGAGAGAAGCGCGGGAGGTACGGAGATGGCACCGTCTTTGGCTTGAATATGCTCAGTTCTTTCTCTTTCAGTGTCTACCGGAATTCGGTTCACGACGCTCTCGGACCCGTCTGCGCCCCCATCCCAGTCATCTTCATCTTCCGCACCTCGCGGATCGCTGTCTCAACCACCTACCACGATCACAGCGTTGTTCAATCCGATGATGGGTCACGTTTCAGCTGCATATGCGGCCAAGGTCTCCCGAGACCTTTCTTTGTGTTCAAGATTTGACTTCAATGCATATAGTTATGATAGCGAGTGGACCATGGGGGCAGAGTGGTGGATGCGCCGAGCTGTGTCGCAGCCTGTCTCGGATGGCGATACTTCTCGGTCTGCGGACATCGATCCAAGTCCTCAACCAGGGCCACCTCGCTCGCAGTCTGACATTCGAGGGGTCGTGAAAGCTAGGATATCAACTAATAATGTTCGCCGGTTCCTTTCTCGTGTCTTCGCACAGCGTCGCTTAACTCATTCTGCAGACTGTTTCGTTGTTGTGGGAAGGACGTCTGAAGCAAATGTTGGTTAGCTTGGGTGTTGTCTCGGATCTATCGAGCCGGTCGAAACCGATCAAAGCCATTGGACTAGAACTATCATATTCCAGCACAGGATGAACCCCAATTCACCTGTGCATTTACCAGCGATGAGTAAGAGTTTAGTAACTATGGTACATACACCCAGTTCATTGCGAGCAAAATACAGGTATGTAAAGCGTGACGGAGAAGGGATCAGGTGGGTATATGCTTGAAATCAGGTGAGACGATATCAGTATTTACTAAAATGTACAGCAAGCATCCAAACAAATTGCAGTAGTGTGTAGATCAGAAGACGAGTGGCAAGAATTTACGATGAGACGGTTGAATCTTTTGTAACGGGGATTGTTTGCGTACGGGGCACGGGTGCAAGTCCGCCAATCGTCCTGGCTAACCTAGAAATCGCCTCGCCAGTTATGACAGGGCGAGCAGCCTGTGGTGCCCGCGAGCCTCCGGCAGGCGTGGAACGATTGCGTGAATGAGTGTAGACGTGTTGACCGAGGGGCGAGATGGCACCTGACCGACCATGTCGGTGAGACACTGTACCCGGAGGGGCAGTATGTGGTTGATGTCGACCCTCCGTTTGCGAACGTGAGTGGGTGCGGGGAACGGCAGACGAAGAATTGCTGGTTAGAAGGCTAGGGGCTGAATGGGACTCCGGAAAACCAGGTACAGGTGCATGGATGGAAACAGCAAGACCTCGGTCGCTAGAGGATGCACTAGATACTCTCTCCAAATTGAGAAGTTCGTCCGCGGGCGGAGCATGAATCGACTCTGCCAATCCCTCCGACTTGTTCATGAATGAATCATCCTCCGTAACAGGGGTAGGAGGTTTGGCAAGATAGCCGGAGACCTTGGTGATCGGTCCGTCCCGTGCACGCAAACTCTCTACGGCTGCGACAGGCTTGCCTGGAAGGAAGGGATGCAACGGAAGTTTGCCGTTAGGGAGAGTGGGCGATAACGATTCTTCGGCAGCAGTAGGCTCTATGATACCTTGTTCTGGAACTTCCTCGGACACGATGGCTGCCGATTCAATAGGACTAGGCAGCGAGGATGGTTGGGTAGGCGAATCATCTACTCGCTCAGGTTGAGCGTCGTAAGTCTCCATTTCCCGTTCATTTTCGTGAACGTCCGAATTTGGTTCTGGAAGCGGTCTGAGAGTGTCTGTCAGAATCGGAGATATTTCCTCGCTCTCATCTTTATCGTTAGCTATATTCGTGTGAGTTGTTGTGATTCCCCAGTCGTCTAGATCTGGCAAAGAGTCATCTTCATCTCTAGCCCAATCGATGTGGCTACCGGGAGTCGTCGGACGATTTTCAGCCATCGCAACAGCTCTGACACGTTCTACCAATGCATCGATATCGTGACGGATTTCAGCCTCGTGAGCTGCTGCTAGGTGTGGTGGGATATCTTTACGCAAAATGGTCTGGGATGCAGGCGTGGAGCCAGCGCGCGACTTTTGCGATTTGACAACAGTCGGAGCAGTTGAGAATGGGGGTTTCGCAGTCGTTAAGGCGTCTTTGCCTGGCTGAGCGCGACGTCGGAGATGAGCAGATCGGGAGGGTGTAGGTGGAGCTGTTTTGGAGGTTTCGGAAGGAGAGGGAGTGGTAGCTCGAAGTTGTTTGCGGGATCCCGGTTTAGGCCGGTCACCGCGCTCGGTGGCACCGTTGACAGATTTGTTCGAGATGGTAATGGAAGGCAGCACAGGAGGCTTGCGCGGGACAGTGGATATGTTGGGTGATGGGGATGGTGTGCTGTTGGCCGACTCGGGGAGACTGCCACCTTTCTGGCCCGAGTTATTTGGTGGATGCCCACCACCGCGACTGCTCCTGATACCACCACCTCGGCCACCACCTCGGCCACCCCTTCCTCGACCACTTCCTCGACCACTGATTCCACGGAAAGCTGACCCAGGTTCAGCTGTCCTCAGACTACTCCAATCTCTGGTACGAGGAGAACCTTGGGTCGATGGGTTGGGACTACTTGGCACAGTCCGCGAAGCTGGCATAGCCATCTATCCCGTACACGGCACTATGGATGTATTGCCCGAAGTCGGGGGAAACTGTTGATATGCATGGCTCAGCTTCGGATTCACTTGGTCAGGCAGATAATGGGAGTGACACCGACTCGGAAGCTTCGATGGAGAAAGATATTTGGGGTCTGCCAGGGCCTTTTGCCTTCGTTTACTTTGTCCTGTACAACTTTGGTCGCGACGGCACGGAATGCGTTAGGACAGACGAGGGCTCGAAAGTTTGTAAGTGGTACTATCGGTGAGTGGCCAAACACGGCAAAGCAAGCCCGAGCTGGCGCGTTCCACTTCCAGCGGCTCGCGTCCATCGACTTCACCGACGTTCCAAAATGTCCAAAGCATCCCAACCAGAACTCAAAAAGGTCTGTTCATTTGTATACATTTCTGCAGTGCTATATCTGCGCTTCTAGTTTATGGACAAAAAGCTGTTCGTCCACCTCCAGGGTGGTCGTAAAGTCAGCGGTACTCTACGCGGGTACGATCTATTCCTCAACCTTGTGATCGACGATGCCCTCGAAGAGACCACACCCGGCCAAAAACACCCAATTGGCACAGTAGTAAGCTTGATCACATCCTATCGTCTAGCTGTTCGGTCTAATTATCCAATCATTTAAGGTGATTCGCGGCAACAGCGTAACTTCTATGGAGATCTTGGAGGCGACGCGATAGGAAAATAAGTAGGAAACGACACCGATATGAAAATCCTCGTCAAGCAGATGGTTTGTTCACCTACACGGGCGGCGTACAGGTTGTCACTGACGTTTTACGTGTCAACACGATCACATCAGGCGAGTTACACCATGCCGCTCGTTGGCCATTGCACATGTAACAGATTTTCTTTCGAAGAGTGTAATCAAACCCTAGCAATCAATGATGTTGTTTGTAGTTCACGTCTGATGGCCATGAATATGTGCGTCGAACGCTTGACTTCATACTTGATTCGGTCCCAGCTTTCCTTCCTGCCTATAAAGCGGCAGTAGATGTGCACGCATGCAAAGATGCCTAAGGCCTATCTATGTAATGTTTTCCAGTGAAACCTTTCTTTTTGGCGTGACCTTCAAGGGGCTCCGAGTGTTTATTCTCAACGAAACAGATGATGTTGAAAGAACTTATGCGTACGGACTTGATTCATATTCCCTTCAATTATACACCTTGCAATGACAAGTTACTAATTCATTAAACTACCAAAGATGTACTGGTACTAGGGTTAGGGTTAGGAGAGAGAAAGAGCACAAAAAAGAGGCCTACCCAGCCAGAGTGGCCGAGGTAGGACAGGAAAATATTGAGACAGTGCATGAGCCGAAGCTCATACAAGCCGTAGACACCCTCTGTATGGACAGGGTCGCCGTGCTATGGAAGGTCCCTACAGCCCGCACATCTGGGTACTTGAAACGACATGCGCCATCAAGGTAAGTATGAGGTGTTCTCTTGTCTCCCCCCCGCTTATATACACCTCCCCTCTGCGCACGGACCATTATTGCCATTTCGGGGCTTTACAGTCTGGTCGCGCCCCTTTGCACGTCGCTCAAATGAATGGACTGGCGGACGAGCTATTGGCAGACCTCGACGGCCTCTCCGACAATGGCAGCGCAGAATATGAAGACGAAAAAGATGCCGCCACCCCGGCCACGCCGAATAGATTGAAACGCAAGGCCGAGGGTGACATTGACATGTCCGAAGACGAAGGGGACGCAGTGGAGGAGGAAGGCGCGACAGGAGAGGGTTTGGGTGTCGGCCTTGTCCTCGAGGGCGGTATGAAGCCTGCGGAGGAGCTCGACGCGGAAGACGTCCAACAGATGGATCTCGGTGACATAGAGGACGTCACCTCGATAGCAAAGCTAGAAGGCAGCAAGAGGATGTCTGATATATTAAAGGTGACTTCACGCGTTCACTCCTCCCGTGGTGTTTCTCAATGCTCGACGCAGGACATTGGAAAATTCCAAGCAAACCCAAGCTCCGCAGAGGCAATCTCTCTTCCCGCACACCTCAACCCGGAGTACACTCTCATCGTGCAAGCAAACAACTTGTCCGTCGATATTGACAATGAAATTCTCGTGGTACACAAAGTACGTTACGACTGCACACGTCTCTCTCGTCGGCTGAGTCTGCGCCCTAGTTCATCCGTGACCGCTACGCGCCCAAGTTTCCGGAGCTGGAGCAACTCGTTCAAGACCCCTCTCAGTACATCAGAGCGGTACAAATTCTTGCCAACAACGAGGTCCGTCAAACTACCTGCTGCCGGTGACCTTTCTTAAGTTTCCATTCTCTTAGGATCCTACAAGGGTTGATCTGGCAGGCGTATTGCCTGCTGCTGTGATCATGAGTGTCTTGATTACGGCCACAACGAGCTCAGGTCAGCCTCTTTCAGACGCTCAGTGGAAATCCGTTGAGCGAGCGTGTGATCTGGCCGATCGTTTGGAGGAGATACGCAAGACTGTGAGCCGCACCCTTCCTTCTGCAAAGTTTTACTCACTATAGCTCATTGCAGATATTCATGTACGTTAGCTCAAGAATGAATGTTCTTGCTCCCAACCTGTCAGCTATTGTTGGTACTACTACAGCTGCAAAACTGCTTGGCGTCGCAGGTGGTCTCGGTCCGCTAGCCAAAATGCCAGCGTGCAACGTTCACGTTAGTTGCTTCACATATCTTTCCTTAACCTGTCTCATTTCCCGCTTTGCTTAGCTCCTTGGTGCTCAAAGGAAGATTGCGCTTGGATTCTCCAGTGCCACGCAACGGCGGCACACAGGCTTCGTGTTTCAATGCGATCTGGTACAGCAAACGCCTCCAGATTACCAGCTCAAGGTACAGCGAACCGTTGGCGCGAAGTGCGTGCTCTCCGCTCGCATGGACCTTGAGCGAACGCGCAGAGACGGTGAGCATGTTCTCAGTGAGTTATTTCCTCGTGTTGAGCGAGTCGTCCAGGGTCGTATGGTCAGGATCTTCGTGACAAGATCGAGAAGCACATAGACCGTCTTGCGGCCCCACCACCCGCGAAGATCACTAAAGCACTCCCTATTCCGAACGACGGACCAAAAAAGCGAAGAGGAGGTAAACGGTTCGTTTTACCCCTGTTATCCCCTTTAGATCTTTTGGTCTCATGTTGAGTTTCCAGCGCGCGTAAAGCGAAGGAAGCGTATGCTCAGACCGAGTTGCGCAAACTACAGAATCGCATGGCATTCGGTGAAGCCGAGGAGGAGGTTGGCGCGTTTGATCAGACAAAGGGTCTCGGTATGATTGGCGCCGGAACGGGCAAGGTCCGGGCTGGACTCGGAGAAGCCAAGAGTCGAGGTGAGAGATGCGCCTCGTGGCTTTGATCATGACCTTAACCGGAATGCAACAGCGAAATTATCCAAGGTGAATAAGCTGCGGACAGCCGCGCTGACGCGTGCAGCGCAAGGTGGCTCGGCAACATCTGGAACCGCCACGTCGTTGACCGTAACTCCGGTGCAAGGTTGGTTACTGGACATTATTTTCGTCTGGCATTCCACGCTGACATTGAATACCAAGGTTTTGAGCTGACAAATCGAGCTGCGGCCGCTCAGCGAGTCAAGGAAGCCAACGAGCGATGGTTTACAGCGGGGAACTTCTCGTTTGTGGGGCAGAAGGGAAGCGAGAATAAAGGATGAGTTCGGTCCCTAGCGTGCCGCAGCCGCATCTGGTGAATTCAGAAGCGTTCATGACCGAGATTCTTCGTTTGGAACATTGTAACAATTGTCCAATGGGATACGCGTACACGGTGACTATTAAAAAAAATACGATGCCAATAGGTGGGAGTACTTCATAACTGATTGCTAAGGACAAACAGGTGCTCTGATATACAATCCTACAAGTTATTCGCTCACGGCAAATTACTGAGCGGGATGAGCAGTGGCTACGGTCTCCCCTGTTACGGAGCTTTGAGTGACATCAATGTAGCCAGCCTTTTTGGGGTCAGCCAGGCGGTTCCGCTTCTTGCGGTAGTCCCGAATGGCAGACCGAATGGCATCCTCCGCCAACACTGTGGGAAAAACACATATCAGATAACAAAAATTCCCCGCCTGGTGGGTACGCGCTCACTTGAGCAGTGGAGTTTCACAGGCGGTAGGCAGAGCTCTTTGGCGATTTCCGTGTTCTTGATTTTGGAGGCTTCATCCAGAGAGAGACCCTTGACCCGCTCGGTCATGTAAGAGCTAGATGCGATGGCACTCCCGCAGCCAAACGTCTTGAACTTGACATCACTGATGATGCCGTCCTCGTCGACACGGATTTGAAGCTTCATGACGTCTCCACAGCTGTGTAAGTTCGGTCAACACTGTATGCACAAGGTGCAAGCGTAGGACGAATACGCACGCAGGTGCTCCCACTAGGCCCGTGCCAACATCAACATCGTCCTTGGGAAGAGAACCAACCTAGAGAATAGAAGCGGAATGAGTGGCGCATGAAGGGTGAAAAGTGAAGATGTGACGGACATTTTGGGGACTCTCGTAATGCGAGATGACCTTCTCGTGGTAACCACGGGAGAGGACTGGAGCGATACCAGTCCTTGTTACTTTCGACGCTGCAGCGTTTAGTGTGGTCCTTGAGAGCGCTGAACGGAACATGGTGGCAACTGGGAAAGACGTAAAGGCTAAGACTTTGCTTTCTAAGTCTCGACAGCTGAGCTCGAAATAGAATCTCACTTAGGTCACGCAGCGCCTAGTAAGTATCTCATGTGCCTGAGAATATTCAATGCATAATTACATCGTCGACTACGCGTTCAGCAATAGCAAGACTGGACGTAAGACCCGGACTCTCAATGCCCAATAGGCTCACCATCAACCCCCTGTCTCTCTCGTCCGCATAATCGGTCCGTATGACAAAATCTTGGAACCCCGACACCACCAGCTTCGGCCGAACCCCAACATAGTCTGCCCTGAAGCCCTCGAATGCTACTTCAGGTAGATATTGCGTCACCGCTGCGTGCATATCTTTCAGCCTTGATTCACTGGGAACTAGGTGCTGCGCCCAAAAATCGACGTTTTCCTCGTTCGTGCAAAAGTCCGGTGCGTCCGACGGTGGCGATATCCACTCTAAATCAGGCCCAAATCGAACCTTGCCTTGCAGGTCAAGGGTCAAGTGCGTGCCAAGCGATTGGAAAGCATGTTTGTTGGGCCCAGTCTTGGGACAGGGGTATATGAGGTGGCTGACATGGGAAATGCCTGGACCGCTGTACGCGGCGTACGAACCACGACCGAAATACATTGGTATCCGAGAAGATTCTGGAAGAAGAGAGTTGAGAACGAGGTTGGCGGACAATCCAGACGCGTTGATGAGTGTCTTCGCAAGGATGGCATCCCCTTCCTGTGCACTGTCGGTGATAATTTGCACCACCCAACCTTCATCGGAAAGTGCAGTAGGAAACGACCCAGCACCCTTGTACGGATCCACCCGGACAACACGTGTGGAGTACACAAGCTCACCGCCATCAGATTCCAGAATGTCTTTCTCGAAGCTCGCCATCAGCGCATGAGAATCGATGATACCCGTCTCTGGACTCCACAAGGCTGCGTGTATATCCTTTGACAGATCGGGTTCCAACTCGCGCGCATGATCTCCGCTGATGAGGGAAACGGGGAGAACTGGTTCGCCTGCCAGCTGCGGTGCGTGATCCGAGTGGGGAGGCCATGCAAGCGAACGAGATTTCTCCAACAGACCCTTGACATACGATCGTTGACTCGCGTGGGCAACAACAAGTTTTCCCGTTTTTCGATACGGAACGTTGTGCGTCTTGCACCGTTGATACATGAGGTGGCGTCCACGCAGACACAGCCAGGTCTTCAGAGACCCTGGTGGGTAGTACAGGCCTGCAACGAGGAGTAATCATAAGCCCCTTTCGCACGAGGCGGCCATCGCAGCAGAGCCATACCTGCATGGATCACCTCAGAATTTCGAGAACTATCGGCGTCAGAAAGCAGGCACTATTTCACATGGGAAAAATTACCTGATCTCCTCCCCCGCTCGTGTATGTCTTTCTACGAGGAACGTGCTCTTGGTCGGAAATTGCTGAGAAAGCCGTTGGGCAATTGCCAGACCGACCACGCCTAAACGGTAGATCGACGAGTTATGCGAGATTCACAGTGGGGATAATATATGGCCCCACCTCCCCCGATGACGAGAAAGTCGACTGCTGCATCGGGTCTCTGACATGCGTGTTAACCAGGGTACAGTCGAGGCGTTTGGTGGTAAACTCACCTTGAACTTGAACCTGCCCGTAGAGTTAAGAGCAGCTTTTAGTCCTCGCACTGCTAGGGGAGCCATCCGCAGTGTGTTGGGTTGGGAATGTGGTTTAACTTGGATCCAACTTGCTAGGCATCGTGGTTGGTCGGAATTACATAATTTTAGACGGCATCTTATCTTATCTACTTTGCTTGTGCTGTCCCTTCACTCGACCGGAAAGTAAACATGGCCGCACAGATCGGTCCACAGCCCGCGCAAGTGGACTTTGAGGGGACGCTGGTGTCTCTACAGTCTCTCCCATTGTTTATGAAGTCTTTGCCCAGCGAGGACTCGGACGACATCGCGTTGCAAGCCTTGCAGAGCCTTGCGCACGACGGCACACCGGACGGTGCGTTGACGCCCTGTTTTTGTGCCGCGTCGCTGACGGCTCCCAAGAAATCGCTCAGAACTTCAAGGAGCAGGGGAGCGAGTACTTCAAGGGGAAGCGCTACCGAGAAGCCCTCGGTTTTTATACCCAGGGGCTTGACGCGAAACCGACAGACTCTACGCTCCAGGAAGTCCTCTATGGCAACCGCGCTGCTTGTAATCTGGAGCTGAGTAGGCAGAGTATTTCCGTCCCATAACGAGAGTTCTTCGCTCACCCTCAGGGCAGAGAACTATGGCATGGTGCTCAGGGACTGCTCAAAGGCACTGAGTATTAACGTCAAGTCATCGAAAGCATTATATCGTTCGGCGACAGCGCTGCTGGCCCTGGATCGACTCGAAGAGGCCCTGGACTGTTGCGATCGGTGTCTGGTGCACGATCCCCGCAACCAAGCCGTGCGTTCCCTCCGGTCACGCGCGGAAAGCGCGAAGAACGCAAAAGACCGCCAACGTCAGGAAACCGAGGAACGCTTGCGCAGAAAAAAGGAAGAAAAGCAGATTCTCCGGACGGCCCTGAAGGTACGCAACCCGTCGCCCTCAACGACGTCGAATTCTGAACTCCCGATCGCTAGGAACGACATCTCTACCAAATCAACGACCCCAATGGGTCACTGGATAACCCTTATCATCCACACTTTGACTCTGAGGATCCAACGCGTTCGACGCTCGTATTTCCGGTTTTCTTTTTGTATCCTCAGTATGCGACGTCGGATGTCATCGCCCACTTTGTGGAAGACACTACGTTCCATGCTCATATTTCTCAGATGTTTCCGCCACAAGCACCTGCGCCGACATGGGACGAGAAGCAGGAGTACACGGCCAGCAAAGTTGTGGTGTATGCGATGACACATCGTAAACGACTGCTCAAGGTTGGAAAAAAGATGACGCTGCGTGATGTGTGCAGGGCTGCAGAGGAGAAGGAGGGCGACCCTTCTGATGGACTGGAAATAAAGGACGGGTATCTGACATTTGCAGTGTTACCAAAGGGTGGCGAGGAACAGAAATGGGCGGACGAGTTCAAGCGTAGTCGTGTTAGTTAGGGGTTGTATTTCCCAAACGGTGTAGATTGGTCGTGTTTGGTTGTACGAGAGAGACAGGCTATCACACTAACACTCCACCCAAAAGACATCGACAAAGGCGTCAAGCTCGGTGAGTCCCTCCCAGTCTCTGTCAAGGCCACACAATGTCGTCGGATGGACCTGTTGAGGGACGTTTCGGCGTGATATCCAGCAAGAATGGCCCGGATTCGGTGGATGTGCACTCGTGCGATAGGATGCTGACTGCAACTCATCTCTAGGTCCCATCATGTCCATCAACCACAAGATCCTTCGTACCGCCAATGCCCCCCAATCGACTCCGGATGAGACCGAAACAAGCCTCGCTCAAGCCTTGATTGACCTTGAAAACAACGTTCCCGAGCTCAAGGCCGAGCTCCGACCCCTACAGATCTCTGCTGCCCGGGAGGTTGACGTCCGGGGTGGCAAAAAGGCCATCGTCGTCTTCGTCCCCGTCCCTCAATTGAAGGCATTCCGCAAAGTACAGCAACGGTGTGTGCCTTTCTGCACGGGACTGATCGACGACCTGAACTTGGATGCAGGCTCACTCGTGAGCTGGAAAAGAAATTCTCCGACAGACATGTCGTTTTCATCGCTCAGCGTCGGATGCTGAGCAAACCCACGCGTAACTCACGCACGAAACAAAAGAGACCACGTTCGCGCACGCTGACGTCGGTTCACGAGAAGATTCTCGAGGACCTTGTCTTCCCCACCGAGATCGTGGGTAAGAGGACGCGTGTGTCTGTCGATGGCTCGAAACTACTGAAAGTGTATGTGGCGGGTGCTGTGTTATACTGGCTGTGCTGAGCGCTTGCACAGGATTCTCGATTCGAAAGACGCGACATCGCTGGAGTACAAGTTGGACTCGTTTTCGTCGGTGTACCGTCGCTTGACTGGCAAGGACGTGGTGTTCGAGTTTCCTCCCGCGAACCAAGAATAGAGTAGGAACCGAGCATTGTTGACTACTTGTGTTGTCGAAATGGATGATTAGGCCGTTTATGTAGTCCTCTCGTTACCACTGTGTGCCACAATAACGGTACCAACTCAGCACGTGAGCCCGGGTCGCGTCTGTTGCCGACTTACTTTCCGCGTCCCTTTTCCTCCTCCTCCTCCTCTTCCTCCTCCTCCCTCCTCCTCCCCCCTCCTTCCTAGCCGCGCCCTCCGTGGCATCCCTAACCGTCGTTCCCAATGACCGACTATCTGGCATGCTCCCCGTCCAGGTATGAGCACGGTGTAGATGCCAAAATAGTCGTCATGGGCAATACAGGTTCGTCTTCTTACAATTCACATTACCCTCTTCAATCTCACTTGATTTCCCCACGCAGGCGTCGGGAAGACCAGTCTCCTCCATCGCTACACCCAGAACAAGTTCGATCCCAGGAACATGACGTCTACCACCGGTGCCTTCTTCGTAACCAAGAAGGTCTATGTCGACGGCCTCAAAGTTCGCCTTCAGCTCTGGGACACGGCTGGACAGGAGAGATTCCGTAGCATGGTGCGAATACCCCTCCCCCGATGCACCACTACTCGCTCACCACCACCACCACCACCCAGGCTCCCATGTATTATCGAGGTGCCAATGCCGCCCTCCTTTTGTACGATATCACGAATGCTGCTACGTTTGACGATATACGAGGTTGGCTTGCAGGTGAGTACTCCTGTTTCCCTCCCTCGACCTTATCCCTCACCCTCATGATACAGAGTTGAAGAAAAATTGCCCGCCGGAACTTATCATCTACATCGTCGGCTCCAAGGCCGACTTGCATCACCAACGTCAGGTCACCCAGGATCTTGCACGTTTGTCCCTACATAACTGGTTTCCCCCGCCCCGGCCTCCATCTCCGCCGCCGCCGCCGCCGCCCCCACCGTCCACATTGTCATATATTCGTCCAAGGTTTACCTCGTTCACCAGCATCCGCTCCGCTCCTCTGCTTTCGGTACCTCTCAAGTCCTCCCCTCCCACCAGTTCTTCTTATGTCGATTCGGCTATCAGTAGCGACGGGCTCAAACGCTGCAATACTTCCAACGGTCTCCCACGCTCGAAACCGAACAGTGGTGTAAATTTAAACATATCAAAGATTGCGGAATCTTCTCGTTCCACACAATCGAGATTCAGTTCCCATTTTGGACACTATGCGGGAGGCTGGAACGAAAACGGAGAGACGAGCAGCAACAGTTTGGACGAAGAGGAGGTGGAGGACAGTCAACAATGGGGCCTGCACCATGGTATGGAACTCTTCGAAGTTTCTGCCAAGGACGATTTCGGTGAGCGCAGAGACTTGCTACACTCTCATGTTGATTCTAAGTTTTCATGACAGGCATCCAATCTCTGTTTGATTCACTTATTGGAGCGATAATCTCGAGAAAGGATGTCATCGAACGGGAGAATGAACTCCGAAAGCGCGATAGCGTGTTTCTGGCGTCGGCGAGCACAACACCCACATGGGCAGCTCAGGCAGAAGAAGAAGAGGCACTCGAGAAGGCGCGTTCTTCGTCGGGTTGGAGTTGTTGCTCTTTGTGAGAGAGCCCCCTTCCTCACTCCTGGGAGTTCGTCGCGATCTCCTGTTTGTTTCGGCATGGTCCCGCTATCTACTGCACGTCCTGTCCCCTCTCGACCCCCCACATCTTGCTATGAGATCTTATGCACTGCCCTTATAGTTCCTAGGCTCACTCTGACAGCGTGTCACCCCCCACCAAGCCACCTTTCTCTTCGTCTTTCTACCCTTATTCACCTCTGAGTTATCTCTTTATACCATATATTTTACGTTAGATACAGATTAACCATGTGTTCATAGTTATGTCGCGCCCAAGGACCGGCAATCGCACTTTCATCTCTACCGGCCCGCTCGTGCTGAGAGGATGCCCAGATAGGAAAGTGTCGTCGTTAGTGATAAGCTGAGTTCGACTCAGGTCTCCTCTACCTTGACAGCCATGTCCCTCCTCCCCGTCGACCCTGCGGGGAGTCTGAAATCAGTCGAGGGCGATAACGCCTGCACCCAGTACCACTGTTTCCATGCCTTTGATACCCTTTACTGTGAACTGACCGGCAGCACACCTGTGCCGCCCGCTTTCTCGGATGACAAGTAGTGCGTCTTCGTCCCCGCGCACGACCCCGCGACACTGATCGCCATCTTAATAGCCCCCTTTTCGTCACCTGGAACACCAGGTCTTCCCGTCCGGGACGTGCACCCCGACTGAGGGGCTGCATCGGTAATTTTGAGCCCATGCCCATACGCGACGGCATCGCCGAGTACGCGCTTATCAGCGCCCTCAAGGACTCGCGGTTCAGAAAGATCGAAGCCAAGGAACTCCCCTCGCTCGAGTGCGGGTGCGTCCCCGTCCCTTTGCAGGGCCCATCGTTCGTTGGCCCCGGGGGACGCGCGTTCTGACTGACCCGTAATCCCCGCCTTCTTTCCCCCTGTGCCATCTAAATCGCCCCCGCCCTGGTCTCTTTTTTCGTTCCGTATCCATTAACGCTACACGACGGTTGCCGATGTCAGTGTCTCGCTGTTGACCGATTTCGAGGACGCGTCGTCGTATCTCGACTGGACGGTCGGCGTGCACGGGATTCAAGTTAGCTTCCCGAACCCATCCATATACCAGCGTACGGACGCAGACTCGTCCACCTCACCTTCCCCGTTCGCTTCTTCTGCGTTCTTGCCTAGGCGGTTTAGTTCCAGGCACACCCTGTCGGCGACGTATCTGCCCGACGTCATGGGGGAGCAAGGGTGGGACAAGATCGAGGCGATTGATAGCGTCATTCGGAAGGCGGACTGGAACGGGACTATTACGGAAGAGATACGCCGCAGTATCCGCCTTCGAAGGTATCAGAGCAGCAAGTGTATTGTCGGGTGGGACGAGTTTGTTCAGTGGAGGAGAGACAATGGGGACGAGGACATCGACTAATCACTTGAACTATCTGTGTCATATTCCATCAGCTCGAGAAGTATATAAACATATGTAGCAAACATGACCAAGAGTCAGTCGTCGTGGCTTTCGTGGATCTTGGCTGAATCTCCTGCCAGACCAAAGATGGACAGCCTGATATCCTCCAAACGTCCGCCCCAACCACCACCGTACTTGGCTTCCAACGCTTCCCATACCTCACACAGCTTGGCGTCGTCTCTCCCACTCGTCTTGTCGAACGCGACAAGGATCCAATAGACAACCCTGGGAGTCGGCTTTGGGTGGCTCGGAAGCTGCAGGAAGGCAGCAAACACTGTCTCCAGAGTATCCAGGTCCCAGTTGCCCCGTGCAGACGGGAAAAGGGCGACAACGGACTCCGCCTCTGTCTCCGTTGCACGATGCTCCGAGTCCCGCCCATGACGAGCGAATCCAAGGAAAAGTCCCCGAAAGGCTGCCATCGAGGGCCTGTAGCATGCCCCAGTGTCGCCGCCGTCCGCCTCGCGATTGGGGGTCGACAGCATGTCGACGTAGACGCCGAGCGCATTCTTCAGGTCGCCGTGGTAAGCGAGGGACTGGATCATCGTCCTGTAGGTGATCGCGTCCGGCGCGAGGCCGTCTGGTATATCGAGTCCGACAGTGTTGCGGACGTGGCGCGCGTCTTCACGGACCTTGTCGTCGTCCGCAGGCTCGACATTTCTGCGGAGAATGCGATACATGGACAGGGCGACGTCCAAACGCCGGTTCCGCGCATACGCCCACAGACATGCGTTAATTCCGTCCAAGCCGAGCTCTAGACCTTGTTGTTTCATCTTGTCCAAGGTGGAGCGAACGCTATGTAGGTCATTCCGGATGGCAAAATAGCGGAGGAGACATAGATGGGTGTACCGATTGGGTGAAAGACACGATGTGCGAAGGAGGGACGACGCGTGACGGACGGCGGGTGGCAAGTTTGAGCGAGAGGCGATAGAAAGAAGGATGTTGTACGTCCAGATGTCTGGATCCTGCCGTGTCGTACACGGATCGGCCGCTACGTCGGTGGATACAGTATGCGCGACAGGTAAGGCACCTTTCTTGTTAAAGATATCGAGCGCGTTTTCGTAGTCTTCCAGTCTCGTCTTGCGCCACTGTTTTCCAGCGCTGTCTATGAGCGTGTTCCACTCCCACAAGCGAAGCTGACCGTGGTTGCCTTGCAGCGTTTTGAGAACGGAGAGGAGCTGGAGATGAACGGTGCGAGTCCGGGGTTTGATTGACGCGAGGAGGCGCGCTAATCGATGAAGCGAATGAAGTGGTATCGCGGCTCGATACGAGAGTAATTCCTGGTAAGCTGGCCATGCCCGTTCGGCAGACTTGGCCGTGAGCATGAGCCATAGAAGCGTACGACGTCGCCGAGCAGTCCATTTTGTTTCGGTTGTGCCGAGAGTGCTTCCAAGTTGTTGGCGGTCTGGCGCATCTGAGGTTGAGTGGGTGTCGACGGGATGAAGGACAGCGTTTTGATCTGCTGGCATGCCAGAAAGAGTGGGCAAGCGACCCAGGCGCGGCGTTCCACTGACGGAGAGAGCAGGACGGGAGCGGGGGGAGTTGCTCGTCGCGGACACATCGAGGCCGTCTGGTCTGGTTCGTTCTTTTAGCACACTTTGGAGACAGTAGGATCTGCTGTGTTGCAGAGTGGTCACGGCTGCCAAACGGGTTCTGGCGAAAATAGCTTGATTGCACGATGGCAGAGATGCGAGGGCCGACGTGGACCATGTGAGCATAAGTGCCCAGTGCAGTCATCCTTTGCAACACAGTGAGCAATCAGGATCTTTTTTTTCGTAGTTGAGCGTACCGAGACTGGCGCAAAAAAGCAACTTCGTGATGGTCGTAAGTATGTAGCGAGAGCAGTCACGTCACCGCAACAGTCACACAAAATTTCGTTCACAATTACTCAACACATGTCATGGCACGATGGATGATGGATAACGGTGTATAAAGGAACATGATGCCTATGTAGTAGTACGTGAAATATGCAATCAATCTCTGGCCTTGAGCGTTCCCAAGAAGGTAGCTTTTTCCTCGGCAGTTTGGAAAGCACCGTGCTGCACGACACATCAGCTCGGGAGAGTATCACAATAGAGAAAACACGGCTACTTACGCCGAACTTGGACGAGGTGTCGATGAACTTGAGGTCGATCTTCTCGAGGTCCCGGCGTGAGGTGTGGGTCATCAACGACTTCCGGAGCGTGATGACACGCTTCTTGGTACCAGGTACCGAACCCTTGAGCATCAGGAACTCGTTCTTGACCACACCATAATGGGGGAAGCCACCCATCGGCGTGATAGTCTTTTTCGTGATATCCGACTCAGTCGAGGCACTGGAGTCGTCAGAGCCAAGGCCAATGCGGTAGATCTTCTTGTTGAGTTCGGTACGGTGATGGTAACCGTCTATGCAAGTGACCAGTTAGGATCGTTTCCTTCAAGGGCTCCATGTACGCACTTTGACCAGCGCGGGCAACAGAGAACATGACCTTGGAAGGATGCCATGCACCGATACAAGCGACTTTGCGAAGACCTTTGTGAGTCTTGCGGGGAAGTTTCTTGGTGCCCCAACGGTGGGTGACACCCTCGAAACCGTGACCCTTGGTGACAGCGATGACATCAATAACCTCGTCTTGCTCGAACACGGTGTTGACGTCGACGGGCTTCTCAAATAAGCCATGGGCAAACTCGACTTTGTCCGCGGCAGAGCCACCGTTGACCTGGATTTCCATAAGGTGAGCTTTCTTTTGACTGAGACCCGTCTTGCGGATTTGGGTGTGTGCAAGGACGCGAACGACAGTGCAGTATTTGCGGATGCGCTCGAGCTCGCGAGCAGTGGACTTTCCGCCATCCTCTGCGTGTTTTTTTGCGTAGCGAGTGAATGCCTTCTTCTTAGAACGGTACCAGTTTTTGTAGAAGCGACGCTTGAGCTCGTCTGACATATGGGAGGCCCAGACGGTGGTCAGAGAGCGAAGACCACGAGGGGTCTCGACGTAGCCGACGACACCGACGACAATCAATGGTGGTGTTTCAATGATGGTGACTGCCTCGACGATCTCGCGCTTGTGCATCTCTACCGAGGGTGTAAAGGGGGAGGAGTGCAACCAAGACATGGTACTTACTGGAGCCCTGGCGATCGAGGTCGCGAACGACGTGGGTCATGCCAGCCTTGTAGCCCATGAAGGCAGTTAGGTGGACGGGTTTCTTGGGGTCATCCTGGGGCGCACATTCAGCGGATGGAAGCAAAGGGAAAGCTACACAGACCTTGGGGAAAGACTTGACTTTTCCGCGGTGGCGCGCGGCACGCTTGCGGGGGAGGAAACCGAGGGAACCGTGGCGGGGAGCTTCGTACTGTGGGAGATGGTCAGAGCGGTGGAGGCGAGTAGATCGCGTGAACGCGGACCTTGCGGTGACTACAAGACGAACATGGCGTCAAAAACGGGGGCGGCGGTAACGTCTGCGATGGTGAACGTACCTCATCTTGACGGCGGGAGCGACGACGACGACGACGAAGAGGAAGACAAGATGATGATGATGATACTCGGTCGGGGTTTACCGGGAAGTGGCTGATGAACTGTACAGTACTTCCTATTCTGAGCAGCCCCTGTCGTTGCATGTTCCCACGCGACGCGCCGAAACGCGATGATTTCCATAAACGCGTGTGGTCACGTTTGTGCGGTGTCACGCTCCGTATAGTCCCACTCAGAGTCAGCGCGACTCCCGCCACAACTCTATTCAGCGACTATGCTCGTCTACGGCAAATCTGGCGACCTCAAGCAGGGAAATGACGCCGAGCCCGACGCATCTGACAGCGAGCGCTCTCGTAGCCCCGTCGCCCCCGCCCCCTTCCAATTCGCTTTCAAACAGCAGTTGAAGGAACTAGACGAGCAGTTCGACAGCCATGACGCTCAGTCACCCAAGCCGGGCACGGCATCCACAGATACCCTGTCTGCTCGTCCGTCACAAGCAAAGGACATTGAAAGCGTCTCCATGGGTACTGCACTCCAAGGCCTTTCTCCTCAAGCGCCGCGCTCCCCATTGTCTCCAGCTCCGACCACGTCACCTAAAGAGGACCCACCCGACACCCCTCTTGTGCGCCGCCGTGCGAGGACCCGAAACCCCGTTCTCTCGGATTCAGAAGCGGAAGGACAGAGCAGCTCATCCTCGCCCACTCGACACGCCATCACAACACCGCACACACGCTCATCCCCAACGCCACCTACTTCCGGGGATATCCACATGTCGAGCGGCAAGTCGAAAGGAAAAGCACCTGCCCGTGACGTGTTGCCCATCATCTTTGACGATGAACAACTACCCGCTGTTGAGCTTCCAATCAAGTCAAAGAAAGCGGCACGAAGCGGATCCCTCCGACGCCCCAGGACAAAGGTACGTCCTTCTGTACACATGTCCACTTTTGATTCATTCAGTGCCAAATCTTGTCTTCCTAGGCACCGACCAAGAAGGACCGACGCGAGGCTGTCTTCGAATCTTCCAGGATTGCGGCCGATCGCCCTGTGCAGGTCGAGCGTACGCAGAAACAAAAGCACTCGATGAAAACATTCCTTGCCACTTTTTGGTATGTTTGGTGACCTTGATAGGTGTGGTAGTCGTGCTCATGTCCCTACCAGCAACGGCGCAACTCCAACTTCGGGCACAGAGTTGCCATCAGACCCCATAGAGAGATTCTCATCTCCGAATGACAGGGCAACGCAATTGCCACCTTCAAACAGTATGTTTGGCGAACCTATGGGACTCTTGAGAACGTCTGTGCACGCAGGAACGAATAGTCGGCCGCCTCCACGCGGGAATACCATGGCGCTCCTTCTTTCCACAACCGATTCCGATGACGACATGCCATCAGTGTCTGATATCATTCTGGCTAGTTCAAAGCAGAACCGGCTGAATGCAATCAAGCAAGCTGCCCTGCGACGTGCCGATATCAGCATGTCTCTTGACAACGACAGCGACGACGGTGATTTGTTGGTCGTCAAGGATGATATGCATGCCGTTGCTCGTGAAGAAGCTGCCCATCGAAAGCTGGACAAGGCTCATGGTAGTCCAGTCAAGGACATGACCTTGTTACGAAGAATCAAACATCCTAGTGTTCGCCCTGTCGCCGTTTCTCCTCGCAAGCTTTCGAAACAGGAATTGCAGGAACTTGCTAAACCATCCTTCGCACGCATGGGGAAAGCGGCCAAGGGTCACCTCAGCAAAAAGCAGCTGGATCAGTTGATGATTAAGCAACACACCGAAGAGCAGGCGAGGTCCATTAAACGGCACGAAGAGGAGTGGGTCAAAAGAGGTGGGAAGCTATCACGGGATAGTGGCGACCACCCACAGACTTCGCTTTCTCAGCGGCTCGGAACATATGCCGAACAGGGACTGAAGGTCGCGGAGGACGGTGATACAATGGGTGATGAAGCAAGTGCCGACGAGAGCGACGAAGACTATGCCCCAGATCTGCGAGGTTCCGCAAGCCCTGAGCCCATGGATGAAAGCGAACAAGAGAGTGAGCCGGACGACACTATGGAGGTTTCGCAGACTCCTCAGCCACCAGTTGACGATGACAATGTTGACGAAGTCGAGGAAATTGTGGCTCCGTTGAGGCGTAACAAACCTGGCCAGCGACATCCCCGCCTTGTCGTGGAATCTGACGATGAAAAGGAGCCACCGGTTCATCATGACTCGTCCAGCCTCCAGAGGGATTCCACTTCTTCAATGGAGCCCCAGACCGAGGATGAAAATGACAAGGAGAACAGTGCGAGATTGATGTATGACCGCAGTGAGGACAAGGAGAACAAAGCCGTTGTGCGTCATGAACTGGGGTCATCAGAACGAGGATTTGGATCACTGCCGGGTGTCGGAAACGGCGTCCGAAGCGAACTATCACTTACCTCCCCCACGGATCTTAGTGGCACCGCAAGTTCACCAAATGGGGATGCCAGATCGCCGCTGAAGGACATCTCGAAAGACGAAGACGATCCTTTCCTGTCCCCTTCTTCAAAGTCGCCGTTCACCGAGCGTCTTCTCCGCAGCGCAACGTTATCACCACCTCGTGCTTCCACATCCACACTCAGCCTTGGGTCACCACCAACTTTACGAAGTGAGCGCACCAGCCGGGTAAATCGACTTTCTTTGGACTCGGAGAACGATGAAAACAACCCATCTGGCTTCAAGCCGTTACAACCTTCTTTTCTGGAAAGGCTTCACAGCCAAGCCGGCCTTGAACCTTCCTTGGCTCCTATCAATCCTCTGCAAAATGGCGGATTCTCCCAGCTTTTCTCTGTCAGCTATTCCTTTCTTCGGCGACTATGACATTTACTGACCGATACAGGCCGAGAATCAGATCTCGAATAAACCCGTCAACGGAGCAGACAGCGACGGATTGTCTTTAACGCTCGATGTCGGATTGAAGCCTGCCCTTGAGGTTAGCGGGACTCTGGCACACAAGGCTGAAGTTATATTCGAGAAGGAGCAAGAATATGTTGTCGCTGCCGCGGTCCAACGAATCGATAAGCCGAAGGAAACGCTCTATGTCAACGACTATGGGTACGGGTAGATCCCCCGAGAATTTCCTCAGCTAATCCTCCACAGCTTCCTCACACAAACCCGACCCGAAGACTCCAGTCCTCAAATGTACCGCATGACTCCTTCCCAAGCCTCCAAGTTCACCGGAACTCAAGTCCATCTTACACAAACACTACAACTCAGCGTCCGCCCTCCTCTCCGCACACTATCGCTCACCGCTGCTCTGGAGGTGTCTCCGCAGCCGCAGCCGCTGAGGCGATTGCGCAAACGCAGTCTTTCGCCATTGGTAGAAAAAACACTCGGGCAGAGCGCCAATTCAGGAGCCAAGTTGAACGCGTTTAGCCTTCTCGGTAAAGCCCCTAAACCACCGTCGGAGGTACATAAAGAAAGGCATGAAAAGTCGGAATTCGTGGCGGTCGAGGCCGAGGAATCCGACGAGGACGATATGTTTGGCTTCGGGGGTGCAAAGAAGGACGATGATGATGAAGGGGACGACGACGAGCAAGACAAGGTCGTCGAAGGACTCCTGGATGACGTGGTCATGGACGCCGAAACCGAGGGTGCAGACCTGATCCAAGAGAAATTCAGGTGAGATATGGGTGTTACCAGCCCTTGCTGTTTAATAACCACGTCCGGCTGTTAGGGAACATGAAGAAGACGACGACCAACGACTTCAGAAACTGCACCAGGATGCCATTGAGGGCAAATTCCGGATGAAGCGCCGTGACCGAGGGGTTGGCTTCGAAGACGACAGCGATGGAGATGACGACGACGAAGCGCGCCTTATTCGTCAGCGGATGTACAAGAAGCGAAAGATCGAAGGTGATAGTTTGGAAGCCCTAGGTCAGTGATCTGTGGAGGGATATTATACGTGGCTCACAGGCCTCCAGGTCAGAATGAAGAGACGAGGGCATTTTATAACACATACCACCAAGATCTCATGGATGAAGATGATGATTTTGCGCATTTGCGAGTGGGCGTTCCAATGCCTGCAGCTGATGACGATGGTCAAGACGAAGACCACGAGCAGCCAGAAACTGTCACTGTGGACGAAATTCGGCAGCGGGCGCGCGAGATGGCGCAAAATAACATTGTGGGTGCAAATCGCATACTCATTGAGCATCCCTCTGAATCAACATCGCAGGAGGTAGAGAACTTGGATCCCGAGGACACAAGCTGGATTGACCAGTCGATGATGAATGAAGTCGACAACGCAGTCCGCGTCAAGATGGTAGGACAACGGAGTAAACACACAGCCCGTCACTCCAACGTTGGTCAGATGGACTTTGATGTAGAGGTTCGTTCGCTTTTCCAGGGATCTGACATGTGCTTATGAGGATGGTTCAGCGGTCCAGCCGATATGCAGAGAGCGCGCATGAACGCAAGCAACTTGAGCTTTGGGCTAAAAGTCAGGGACGCCAATCCCACGGCACAGGGCGATCTGGCAACAACGCTGCCGTCACTGCCCACACGAGAGCCAAAACCGGTGGTGGGTCACTGAGGTCAATGAAGTCATCGAATCCAGCAGAAGGTAGCGAGGCACCCAAGATCACAAAGAGCGCGAGTCTGTTATCTACAGTGTCCAACAGGAGTAGCAGATTTGCATAGATCGTGACGTTCTAATTTATCTGACCTTCGCTTGTTTATTTCAGTATTGTACTTCTACTGATACTTCTCCTCAATGTAATCCAACCAACGGGCTCCCAAAAGAAAGAAAAAATCTGAAAGATGTAATAACAGTAACAATTAGCCGCCAACAAGATGCACACAGCTCGCACTCGGGAAAAGAGAAGATATGAACGTCTATAAAAAAGGGTATCACCATGATAAATAACCGAGTGCGCTAATTTAGTTCGAAGATTTGAATAGATTTTCAACATTTACGTTTCATTAATGGTTTTGTTTGCCCATCGAGGGTCTGCCAAAGCGAACCCAAGTGGTGCGGGGGCGCGCAGGTTGAACAAGTGCAAGACTTCGATTTCGTGATTGACGTGCGGACATGGGACTTCTACGCCGACGCGCGCTGTTCTGCATCTGGCAAGAAAAAATGTACGTCGGCCCATTGTAGTCAGGACAACCAAGAGTCAACGCAGGGCTCACCTTGTGTCTGAGCATGATCAGCTTTGCCATGCACGCAGGTGGTCCGGTCTCTCTGACCGGATTGCCTATGAGATAAATTGTGAGTGGCAGTGAAATGTATATGAAAGGGGGACATGACATACGTGATGCAACCAATGCAAGGCCAGCCTCGTGCACATCGAGCGAGTCACTTCCCTCCATGATCGACCTTCTCACCGCTGGGGAAAATAGACATAGCAGTAAGAAGGAAGAAAGGGAGCATATGAAGAATGCAAAGATCATAGATCCGCTAAGGGCGAGGCGGCGCGAAGCACGCGAACAGAATCCTGACGTAGCACGTCGTGAGGAGGTAAGTGGAGGAGGAGAGGGGGGCGAAGAGGAGTAAGGTCGGAGGTGGGTTACCGACAAGGTCAGCAATTCAACGTAATATTCGTAACATTGCTTAGTCATAAAATCCCGCCGACGTCGTTTAACTTGCCGTTGTCAGTTGAGAAGGAATCCGACGGCCGCTCACTTCTAGAGTCTCCGTTTGCTCCTTCAATGTCGCAGTTGGTGTCATCCGCAGTGTTATCAGCCGTGGGGCTCGCCTGCAAGGCTTTTCTCAACTCCGGTCTCTGTTCTATCACTGTCAGCAATTTACCCGTCTTATTAGATGCACTCAGCAGCGAACGCAAGTACGGTGGTCAAGGATTGATAACAGGTATGTGCTGCATCATCGTGCATTTGCACCACTGTAATCTTGTTACAGTTTCCAATCATCTGTCCACGTCTGTTCATACCCATTTTTGTCGACGCTCAACTGCTTACCTTTTATCTAGCCTCGACGACCCTGTGATCTGGGGTATCCTTCCCTTTGAATACTTCACAAATACACGTACCATACGATGGGTTTTGGGTGCCTCAGATATCGCGTTTACAAATCCGTCAGTGGAGCGGAGATTACATCCTATATTGTGCTGACGTTCCACTCTGGTCAGAAAGTCTCTTCTCGGCTTTCTTTCGCAGCGGCCAGGTAATAGAAACGTTTCGGGGAAATGGCATCTGGCAGCCCGCACTCGATGAGGCTATCGAAAAGTTGAACCAAGGTCACTGGGTTTGTGTCTCGTTGCCGTGGTTGATGCTCGTATCATTCCCGACTTTTTTTTTCTAGTTGCACATGTTCAGCGAGGGCAAGGTACAGCAGCCTCCAGCATATCCACAAATCGATGGTATTGCACATTTATCGCGATTCAGATGGGGCCTGTGCGTGTTCTCTCCCTCACGCGGCCCGGTTACTTCTCACCGTGATGTGATACTTACGCCCTCATCAGTGGCCGGATCATCATGGAGTGCAATGTCCCACCCCTGATAATACCCATGTGGTTGACTGGTATGAATCTTTGATGCTGGCGTTGGCGTTGTCCCCATATCGACCATGCGTGCACAGGCTTCGACAAGCTAATGCCGGAACATCGCCCGGTCCCATACAAGTTCCTCCCGAGGATGGGTGTTCGACTGGGTGTCGCATTTGGTGATCCAATACCACTAGACAAGATAATTGATGCATTGAAGGTCCTGCATAGGCAGGAGGGGTCGAGTTTACTGCCTACTGTAGCCGAATATCCCACCGCTAGGCCGTCTAGTGGGCCAGGGCTAAGCAGTACTACACAAATTGGAGGGTGGATGGGAAACGCGATTGTTCAAGCTGGCGGAGGTGCAATGCTGGAGCTCGAGGACACCGAGAGACGTGCGGAGATGGATAAGGTTCGGAGCGAGGTTACAGCCATTATCCAACGAGCCGTCGAGGATCTGGGCAGGAAAGTGTCAGGTGATAGGCTAGACCTTCCACTATCTCGTCAGAGTCTCCCATAAATCGACTGTCCGGGTTATCACCTACAATTGGTACGGATCCAATAAGCCACATAGAGGGTGCCATCAAAGTTCTCTTGATCCGTCGGCCTCGATCTCAACTAGGACTAGGTCGGGAAGATGTGCATTTTTAGTTCTTCCAGGCACGTACGAGGGGGTTCTGGGGAAATATTGCGCTGGCCCGGAGATATTGCGCGCAATTCACTCACAGGCTGCTTTGTTTGCCCTCGTCAACACCAGACGCTCTGCTGGTACTAGCAGGCACATTGGTCGAAACTTGAACTTGAGGCTTGACGATTCAGTGTCAATCATACAGTCCCCTCGTCATGCGCGTGTCAAGGATATCAGTGCACACTAATCGGTGAACTTGCTCGCTGTCCTGGAAAATGACACGTTCACCTGGACCCGGGCACCTCGGTGGAGCTGTCATCGTGTCACCTCTCTGGTGTCAAATTACCCGGTTCCACAACTTGAAGGACTCATCAAGGTTCCGAGTCAGCAGCAACCCAATTTCATTCAAACATCCTAATCAATTGCAGTAGCGTACATTCACCAAGAGCCAAAAATATGATCGTCCGCAAACCCCAAGGAGTCAACTGCCATCAATTCGTCACAGGTGGTACACCTAAGTCGACTGAGTTTTGGCTTCGCTGCGGAGGATCAAACTGTCAATTCAAGTCAACCGAATGAGACAGGGAATACGAACAATTCCAGGTCGTCCTGGTCGGTATGGTCCTTGATACGGTAGTGGATCATCGGAAGAGCGAAAAAGATTCCCGCAGCACATAGAACCCATGTAGAGATGAATATGTTCATGTAACTGTCAGGATAGAGGGCTGAATATCTGTTTTGTCTCGAACACTGAAAGGGAAAGGAACTCACGACGAATCAACAGCATCTGCATGCCATACACCAGCAGCACCGGCTGATTGCAAACCTTTATCTGTGGGAAAGTTGAACTCCAGCCTAAGTTCCAGCTGAGCGATATCGCCACGACTTACAGAACCCAGTGAACACTGCAAGTTTCGCTAGATCGTTTGACATGGCGCCCAATAACCAATACACGAAAGTCTGCCACATGGCATCCAGCAAGCCACAGAAGATGTACAACCAACCGTGCGCTGGATATGAAGAATCTTTGAAATCTATCTTCGTAATCAAAGTTACAGTGGCTCGCGTATAGTCCCTGTGACCTCCTTGAACTCGGATGCACTTTAGAATTGGTTGAAACGACGTACTTTTGGTACATATAGGCCCATATGTGGACAATGAACACCATCGCAGTCACGACAGTCCAACCGGCAAAAGCACGGGTTCGACGCCTGAACTGCGACCGATCGAGAACACAGTATCCGAGGAATACGGACCCCACTATTTGCGCTGCCCAGTACAGGAATGCGTTGAGACTACGTGTGCGAATGTTGAAGAGTGCGGCGTTGTAATCGTTTTGCTCTAAATATTTAAACGGCGTTTGGCTCGTCCCAGCATGAACATAGTCGAGAAAAAAAAAAACTCACGCCAAGTGTAGAAATAGTTACTTGCGACGAACATAGGGAACAGTAAGATAACCGTCGGATCGGTCTTCAGGGCAACGTAGAGGCTGTAGAACTCTGTCTTCCAAGATGGTTGGCGAGGTAGGGCAACCTTGGTCCCGTCCGTCCGGATGATTTTCCTGGGGTCCGCCATCAATGGAGCCAAGGACACTCCGATGAGTGTGAGGATCAAGAAACCGATCTGGAAATGCATCGATTTGAATGGGAAGGTTCCGCAGGAGGCATAACTACTCACGTAAGTTCCATTTCCAACTTTTTGAACGAATTGAGATCGATCACGATGGCATTCAAGTGCTGAACTCACCTGCATTGCCCTATTGAGGTGTTGAGTAATCGAATTTAACTCGAAGAGCCGCTGAAACACGTACTGTATTGTTGAAATTGGCCCCCAATGCAACCGCGGAACCAATGACAGCCCCCAGGTTGAAAATCGCCCAGAAGATACCGATGAAGATACCCTTCTGTGTCTCCGTGGGATAAGCCATCATCATACAACCTTGTGCGGTCCATAGCATCCCTGCACACATTCCAAGGATGGCACCCGAGGCGACAACAAAGTTGTATGCGTTGGGGTGAATGTTATCCGCCCTAAAGGATATATGGATGAGCGTCAGTAACACTTGCCATTGCATGTGACACGCGTACAAGTATGAGGAAATGTAGAGGGAGTATCCCCATGTTCCGAGGAAGAGCGTCAGCCGAGGACCCAGTACATTGTTGATTGTTCTGCACAAAATCAAGTATGATCCCATCACCGAGAAGAACAACACTGACCCGGAAAAGAAGGCAAAGAATGCAAAGGTAGCATTTGTGGCCATAGACGCGTTGGCTTGTGCCGTTGTATTGACTTGACCACCGCCGCCAATCCCACCCAGGGCGTTGAACATTCCGGGGCACATGAAACAGACAAATCCAAGCATAGACACTTGAAAGTAGGGGTGGTAATAGATTCCCTTGAATCCTGTGGGGCGTTCGAAGATCTCCTCCCGCTGGGAGCCCGAGTCCTCGCTCCCGCTCTCCAATGCCTTGCTAGCGGTGAATTCTGCCATTGGGACGGAACGGATGTTAAAATCCTGCGACCACGAGGCGAGTTCTTATATAGGCGGGGAGATCGTTTTCTTGGACATAGTTGGGGTAGACAAATATACATTCGAATACTGAAGCGGAAAGAGGCGGCCCATCGCCGATAGTTGCGCGTGCGTTTGGCAGTGCATCAATGGGGCTATGTTCCGACAACGTGTCCTTGCAATGGTCACCGGCCTGTGGCGTGCTATCGCAGTGGTCCATAATCCGTGACCGTGCCCGAGCTTCGAGTTTGAGGTTAGGCTGTGTTGATCAATGTATCGTATGGCCTACCTTGCCATTTGCGTGATCCCGTTATCGCGGTAACGGCTTGATGGGTTAGGATGTATCCCATTCCTTACCTTCCTAGTGATGGTGACACAGATTCAATATTAAGCGCGCTTTGAATAACAAGTGACAACAAATGACAACAATGACATGCTCGTCTTTTCGTGCGTTGGCGTCTTGTGAAACCAACCTTGCAGTAAGACGTGGTACTGCGCTCGTGCTCGTCGTCCTCAACCCTTTAACAACACGGTCATGAATGTCGTCGACAAAGTCAACCGTTGTTTGGAAAAGTGGTCAAAGAGTGGGGAGACCGACTGGTATGTTCAATCTTATTCTACGTGCAAGTTTCAGTCTAATATTGATGCCGTCTACAGTCGAAATTTCCTGCTTTCGCTCCACCTCACCCCAACGGATCCAAATAGCATCGAGACGCTCGCGAACGCGTACCATACCCTGCTATTTTCTTCTCTGAAGACCTGGGTTGCGAATAGCTTGCTAACCTCGCAAAGCTTCGTCGATTTTGTCCGCTCTGTCTTGGTGTCCTTGCCTTCTTCGTCCGTGCAGTCCAGGCCTATACAAAGTGATGCCATACTCGGTGAATTACTGGTTGACATCGTTTGGTCGCTCGACGCACAGTTGGAGGAGCTTGTCACGGATGCCAAGGCCATCATCGCGACCCCAGAGCAAACAACCGACGCCAATGACTTGCATAGAGCGACGGGAATGAAGCAAACAGCCGAGGACGACAAGGACATTCTCGTCGATATTGTCAAGAGACTCCTGGTGAGTTTCAATGAGTTCTTGAAATACGCTGAGCCTACATTCCATTTAGTTTGCTGGAATCGTCGACGTGGCTATATGTCGGGAGCGCCTTGATTTGAACCTCCTTGGAAATATTGGCCTTGTATTGGACAGGTTATCGTTTGACAAGAAGGAAATCAGAACAAGAACTGGTCTCCTGTAAGTTCCTCACGAATGATATGCTCTGCAGGCTGAAATTCATTTGCTTTGTATGTTTCTGCAGTTACAAGCAAAACAAATTTAATCTTCTCCGCGAGCAATCTGAAGGTTACAGCAAGCTGTGCGTGGACGTGATGAGCTCTCTGGGTCCTTCCCATTCTCCCCAAGACGGCAGACCCATTGAGAGTGCCGCCTCCATTGACGTCCGCTCCCGGATAGTATGGGACAAAATCATGGGCCTTATTGGATATTTTGACCTTGATCCCAATCGAGCTCTTGATATCATCCTCGACATCTTCACTGTCAACATCACGACCCACTACTCTTTCTTTCTTTCTCTCCTGTCATTCTCTCCGTGGGCCGGTTCCATTAGGCGCTCTGTGACCGGCAAATTCGATGTCTCCATGTCGTCTGCCCCAAATCCCGACCAATATCGAGGGAAATCACTTGACGAGGTTCTTGAAATTGCCGAGACCCAATCTCTCAGTTGCAAAGGGTCGAGTTCAGTTCCGCTAGGTTCTGAGTCACAGGTGCTCGCACAAGTGTTAGGATTCAAATTCGCTTATTACCAGGTTTGCCATGTGTCTTGGTATATCTTCTCTTCTAATCCTGCATAGAGCCCAGACGTCCAAGAACCATTGCCAAAAGGCTTGTACCTTGCAGCCGCTATCTTGATACTCGAAGGGTTTGTTTCGCTCGAGGAGTTATATCCCCATGTGCGTCGATTCAGTTTCCGTTGTACGATCAACGTTTCATTCGCAACATGTAGCTATCACCTTCTGATGAAGATATGGATTCGTATCACAAAGATTACCTGGAACAGGTCCAGCAGAAGATCGCAGACGCCAAGGTCACCCAATTAGCGATGGCGGCTCCCCTAGAATCGACGAACTCTGGTCCTAAAGTCCGTCCAGAGCCCGGAGAGGAAACAAAGAAGACACTGGATCACAAGCCTCCCAACCAGAAGGCAGCTCTTGTTACCGCCTTGCTTTCTGTTGGCGCTTTACGTCCCGCTTTTGCAATCTTGACCAAATTCCCGTGGTTCGTAGACGCTCATGTCGAGCTCGCGGATTTGGTGCTTTGCATTCTCAGGCATTCCATTTCACCGCTCTACGACGCGGTCTTTGTTCTCAAGGAACGGAATCCAAGCTTCACTCAACCTCGTGCTCGATATGGGTCAAGCGGCGTCCTTCTCCCCCCTATTCGGAAACCACAGCTGACATCAATTGCTCCGACGCCTCCCAGCACAGCTACGACAGAGTTCGTTTTCTTTTTCCCCGACTGGCCGGAGAGGGTTCCATTGTCGACAACATTCGAGGATCTGGTTGATATCATTGAACCTTTGATGAGCTTTGTTGGCCTTCACATATCGCGTGATCCTTCATTCGTATCGAAAATAACGCGTTTAGGGCGGTCGCAATTGATGTCCACGGTAAACCCATAAATTTTGTGATCGGCCGATGTATTTACCTTCCTTGCAGGTTCCCCTTGATCCCATCACAAAGAAGCCCACTGGGGAACCAGATCCCTTGAATCCCGTTCGCGTGTTCTGGTTCAAGCTCTTGCGACTATATTTCATACCTTCCCTAACTCTCATTCGAGGCAACGCTGTTTGCACTGTTGAGATTTGGAACATCATCCGACAGTATGAAACGACGGTTCGGTGGAAACTTTATGGGGAATGGAAGACGAGTACATATGGCTCGCATCCGGAACTCCGCATACGCCAAGTGCAAGCTGACCGGGAATCAAAAGGAATTTTGCGACGCTTATCACACCAGACTATTGATGCGCTATCTGGCACAGTTGCGAAATTGGCTCATTCTAATCCGTGCATCTTTTTCGCCAATGCGGTCAACCAAATCATGGCCTACGACAATCTGGCGGGAGTGGTTATCCAGGCACTTCGATATGTGACCAACATGGGGTTCGATGTATTGGTCTACGTCATTCTCGACGCGCTCTCAAATCCGTACAAGAACCGTGTAAAGGATGATGGTGTTAACATCTCAGATTGGTTGCAAAGTAGGTTCGGTTGTGTCATATCGTACACATTGTTGACAACAATAGGTCTCGCGTCGTTCACCGGCATGCTCTTCCGTCGATACAGTGCTGACTTGTCTCCACTGCTGAAGTACGTTGTGCATCAACTGTACAACGGCCAAACGACGGAAATAGTAGTTCTTCGTGAGCTCATATGGAAGATGGCTGGCATCGAGCCTCTTCCAAGTCTATCGGATTCACAAATTACTGCAATGGCCGGTGGTCCGGCTCTGCGCATCGAAGCGATCGCTTCCACAACTCGAGGAGCTCGATTGGATCCTGGCGATGCAGTACTCAAAGGTCCTCACCGACTGGGCAGGACTCTATTGGATACATCTTTGGCATTGCCCCTCCTTATTCAGGTAGCGCAGCAGCGTCAGTCCTGCGTCTTCAAGGCTCCCGACACCCATCTCAAGTCGCTCGCGAGTCTGTTCGATACCGTAGGTTGCGCGTCATGTCGTCCTCGCATCTTGGTCTCAAAGTCGCTTGCCCAATTCAGACCCACGGGGTGCTGCTGCAGTACCTGGAGCTTCTTACTTCACCAGCGATCATTCCCCCTGAGGATTACGCGACCAAAATTCTTCCTTCCTTGGCCGACCTCGGAGAGCTGTATGGGATATCTGCCCCAATTTGCATGCAAATCATTCGCCCGATGCTCAATAGCATTCTCTTGGTAAATGTTAGACCAGCCATAGTTGATCGAGGATTGCTAATCAAAAACTAGAAAACGGCTTTATCAATGCAAGAGAAGGAACGCGTTGCCAACGAAGAAGCTGAGAAGCGATTGAAGGCTCGCCTATCAGCAAAACGTGATCCCTCTGCCTCTACATCGCGTATGGATTCACCGAGTGGCACCAATACACCTCGCGATAACTCCGAACAAAAGCCATCGTTGGTGGAGGGCAACGAGGATAATGCAATGGAAGTTGAAATGGAAACCGTCGCCCCCGCATCAGAGGTTCGTAGGTTATATGACATTGAATTGTTCGGCGCGATGACTGTCGCTAAATTTCAGAGTCCTTGGATTCCTGAACTGGAAGCACTTTTTGACGATATTCGAAAGATCGCGAAGAGCAGTGCAATTGACGTGATTGGGTAAGTCTTGTGAAGTCGAGTCAATGTTGAGCTAAATGAAGCCCCCGCCTTTAAGTCCTGGTTTTTATCTGACGTTCTGGCAATTGTCCATGTATGATCTTTCTCCACCGGCCGCCAGGTACGATGAAGAGGGAGCTGCCTTACGCACCCTTAGTCGACAAGAAGATTCCAAGTACATTGCTGCCGATCGCTCGTCTGACCGCGCGAAGAGGCTTACGGCAAGCTCACATAGAGCAAAACGTGACCGATGTAACGCATTTGTCAACACATTAGCCCAAGAGTTGAAGGAACAGACAGCTTCAAGGGTGTTCACTTTGAAGCGTTTGGCGCGAGAGAAGCAGCACTGGTTTGCTCATGGTGAGTTTGGATCATCTCCAGCACTTCAAGTGGCTTATGACCTACGAAGTCGAGAACCGGTACGCAGTTCTGGCATCTGCCATAATTGAACACTGCATCCAGCCACGCTGTTTATTATCACCCATGGACGCTGACTATTGCGCGCAAATCATTAAAGTCATACACACTCAAGGAACGCTTGGCTTCCCCACACTGATGTGTTATGACAAGGTGGGTATCATATTTTTACTCGCTACTGTTACTGATTATATACGACCAGTTGCTTGGAGATCACGTCAAAACTGTCATTTTCTCTTGCAGCGAATATGAGGCAAAGAACTATGGTACGATATATTTGTCCGTTGGATATTGCTGTTTTGTGAAATCAACATCGGGCGACAGGGCGCTTTTTGTTGGGGATTCTCACAGACCTCTGGAAGTGGGCACAAGACGAGCAGCTCTTCGCGCAAGAAAACCGTATGAAGATCGGTGGAAGAACTGTTCTCCTTCCAGGCTTTCAGCCGCGTTGGACCAACAAGGACCCCACAAACATTGCACCGGAAGACCTCTTGCCGTGGATGGGCTTCAAACAAATTCTACGCAAGTGGCACAGAAAGCTTGGAAGAGTAAGTGGTGCGGCAGTGGTTGTAGATGGTAAAATTGATAAGCTTCCACAGTGCCTCTGTAGTTGTATCGAAACGGGGGAATTCATGCACGTTTACAATGCTATTATAGTGCTGAAGGAAATTCTTCCAGTCTTTCCTTTAGCTGTTGTTGGCGAATATGGACCTGTCATTGATAACATGATCGATAAGCTGGTTGAAGGTGAGGAACGGGGTGATCTCAAGATACTAAGCAGGGCGTAAGCAAGCTTGCTTTGATCTCTGGGGTATGTTCTGATGTCTTCGCAGCTACTCCGCAGCCCTGAAGAAACGCGAGTCTCAGTGGTCAGTTTCACGGCCAACACCTCCCAAGGTAAGTCGAACTAGCTCTATGGTTTCATCCTCATGCAAACCCATTACAGCTAAACGGTGGTACCATGTCCCCGAAGCCTAGCTTGTCGGCTTCGCAATCACTCGACAGACCACGTTCTACGCAACCTCCTAATGGTTCCACCCCTGACACCCGCCGAGAAAACAGCAATACATCAGGCGTTCCAGCGGCTCCAAGAGCTCAACCATCAAGTAGCGCTCCTCATCTTGATGACAGACCATCTATGCCGGCAAGCTTGGCGAAGTTGGCCATCGAAAGGTAAGGATAAATGATCATCGACCTTTCTTCCTGATGACATTCGACGCAAATAGCATCCCCAGACCTGAGAAGGTGAAGCGGGTCAGGCCAGAAAAGGGAAGTGAGTCACCGATTCCGGATGGCGAGAACAGGTCAAAACAAGACGCGATGGATATGGATGCTGCTCCAAAGGAGGCAAGGATGCACCTACAACAGGAACCACCTACGTCACGCTTTGGAGGGCGACATCCATCAGCCCCTTCCCAGAATACCTTGGCTCCGGTGCCTATTGACATTCGGGCACCGATTCCCGTTTACAAAGATGCCCCTAAACCTTCCCGACCAACACTCAGTCCGCGGGGCCCTCTATCTCCTAGGCAAAGGATTGAAGAAGCCATGCCACCACCGACAGCTCCCAGTCAGACACTCTCGGCACAAGAGCTCCGCGAAACAGCCAAACAAACGATTGGCCACCGTGCAGCAGAGAAACTGGATGACCGGTGGTCAGCAGGTGATAGTCGCAGCCAGCCTGGTTCCGGGGCTCCGTCTCCATTGCCACGCCGGCGCACCGCCTCTCCTAGCACTCGGAATCCTAGTTTGGAGAGTCGAGCGAGTGGTGAACGTCGTCCTGACCGTGGAAGTGGAGATGGCGATCACGGTGTCACAGACCGTGAACCTAGACAAGACTTGCGAGTATCGCGTAAAGAAAGCGGTGCCCATGGTCCTCGGAGTGAAAGGCTCTCGAGCCATCGTACATCGACTCGCGAGAATGATCGAGACAGGGAGAGTGACAGGGAACGTGACCGGGACCGTGGACGGGACAGACATGGGGAACGCGACCGTGATAGAGAACGCGACAGAGACCGGGAGAAGGAGAAGGAGAGGGAACGCCGTGATAGAGATCGAGAACGCGACAGAGATCGGGACCGGGACCGGGATCGCCATCGTCGTGATGACAAGGATCGAGATCGCGAGTCGCGCAAGGACCGAGACAGAACAAGTCAAGTTTTGGTGCCTACACCTTCCGCAGGCACACCAGAGCCCCGCGTTCCTACTCGACCCGACCCGACTCGACACCGCCTCACCGCCGAGATCGGCGACGATGCTCTCGGCAAAAGACGCCGTCTCACCGACGATGATGTCAGTACTATCGTTTTGATTAATGTGGCTTGCTGACGGCTTCACAGGTTCAAGACCGTACCTCGAAGCGTAGCTCTCGCAAGGAGGGCCACAGGGACGATCGTAGCCGCCGCTCAGACAAAGAAGGCCACGATCGACCGCGGGATTCCGAAAGACGTCGAGCGGAACCTCAACTATCCGAAGGAGATTCCCGCCCGCCTGTCGATAAAGTATGTTGACGTTGTTCCGAACGTCATCACGTCTTTAATAACTAACATGCACGACCTGATAGCCGAACGAAAAGCGGATACCTGATGGACCCAAAACTTTGCCTCCGACCACTCCATCAGCGCCAAGGGCGATGTCGTCCGCGGATGGTTCCAGGGGCGGAAACAAGGTTGACCCTGCTGCTAGCCGAGGTGGTGGCGACTGGAAAGGCCAACAACGTGACCTCGGTGCACACGCATATCCGGGTTCGACGGCTAGTGGTACGCCAGACTCAGGTTCCAGTTTACGTGCGAGGATAAGCGAAAAAGAGGCCACCCGCTCGGCCCCTCAGGCCCCAACGGCGTCCTACCGGTCCGATGTGCTGTCCAAAGACGACGACCGTGATAACAGGAAACGAACGGCTACGGGTGAGTGGCCCATCGCCTTTGACAAGGTCTGGCTGGAGCTCATTCGCTTTCACCTAGATCGGGAAAAAGATGTAGGGGATGCCAACAACATCCCGGGGGGCGACCTATTGTCGCAGCCACCGAAACGACCAAGAATTAATCGCAACCGTTACCCTCATGGGCTGGCTAAGAGGACTCTGCCTATTGACCCCCAGGCTGGGGATAAATCACGATCGACGAGGAAGGATTAATTATCCTTTAGACGGTGTATCCCATATTCGTTTCATCTATTGAAGGTACATTCATGTTACACTACTTGCCTCTCCCCTAAATCGACGTGAAATTGAGATTCAGCATACATTACGAATAAATAGCGAGAGGTAGTCTCCGAGTTGAATCAGGTCAAACGAGTTGAATCGTGAAGGAGTGCGAGGGTGCGAGGGTAAGTAATTTACTTTCTTATCAGCGTGAGGAACTCTTCGCGGGTCTTTTGCTTGGTCCGGAAACAACCCAACATGCACGAAGTTACGGTAGAGGAGCCCGGTTTTTGTACGCCACGCATGGTCATGCACATATGACTGCAAGGAATAGGACATTTGAATTGAGAGGGTAACTGATCGGGAAAGAAATACTCACGTGGCCTCCATCACGACTGCGACTCCACGGGGTTTGATTGCCTCCTGAACTGCAACAGCGATTTGTTTTGTAAGCCTCTCCTGAACCTGTAGACGCCGACTGAACGTCTCTGCGATGCGTGCAAGTTTAGAAAGTCCTAACACGAGTTGATTAGGGATGTAAGCGATAGCGACCTAAAGATAGCTAAATCGTGGGTGTTGACGGAACTTGGGGTGGTGCTTACCTTGCCTGCGAACGGAACTAGATGGTGTTCACACAGACTGGAAATGTCGATGTCACGGACCAAGACCATCTCGTCGTGATCTTCTGGGAATACGGCATCGTTGATGACGTCTGAGAGGGTGGTGCAGGGCGTAAGACTCTGTGACGGGACGAGATGGAAGCACTACCATACCTGCCAGGCGTTCTTCGTACCCTCGGGTCATCCACATGATAGCTTGTGCGTATCGTTCGGGCGTTCTCAGGAGACCTTCTCTGTCTGGGTCTTCTCCAATACATTCTAGGATCGTGCGGACGGCAGAGGCCATCCGCTTCTCACGAGCAGCACGCTCTGCTGGTGTGGCATTGAGGCGAGAGACGGTGGACTTGGCTAAATTGGGGCAGAAATGAGCGCCCGAGGAGGTGAAAGTGGATGAGTGGAGTCGTACCTGGCCAACCAAGGCCGTTCGGGTCAGGAAGTGGGCTCTCCCTCTCAACAACACTGTTTGTCAGTGGGGTGGATACCCCAGAAGATGGCCGAAAGCCGTAACCCTCACGGACATGAGGCCAGGGAGGACGTACAGGAGCTTGTGGGGGCGAGTCGTTGTGAGAAGTGTCAGATTGGTCCTGGTCCTGGTCCTGGTCCTGGTCCTGGTCTTGGTCTTGCTCCGAGTCGGCCTCGTCCTGGTGTACGGGGGGTTGTTGGAGCGCGAGTTGTTTTAACCCGTTTGACAAGAGCTCGCCATGCGACAGCATGTCAGCGGCTGAAACGGGGGCAGAGACCTGCTCTTGGAACAGCATTGTTCAAGGACGAAGGGTATCTGGGAGAATTTTTTTTGTGGTGAGAGCCGGTAACGAAAACGGCTATGTGAAGGAAAAAGCGCGTTCCGAACCGGCAAACGAGGTGAGTTGTGCCGCCTCGACGTGCGCAGCGAAGAGGCTGACAACCTGTGCAACAGTGCCATTGGTGAGGACCCGACCTTCCAATTATTGCACTGTCGGTCGGACGGTTCGTCTTTGATTCCTAAAATGACCTAAAGTTTCATAAACTCGTTCTTCTCACTAGGTCGACTCTGTCGGGACGAGTCTGCCATACTCGTCATGCACCGCACAGAAAGTGATCACCTCGGATCTCATTCGAATTCAACTTACACTGAGGCGGACCTGCTCTCATTCCGTCATAAATGGAATCTTGACGTGAACCCGAGAAATGCTGTGACTCGCTTTCCGGTTCTTATACCACTCCTTTCCAGGCCATGTTATCTCCCCGTCGTTTCCCGTATCCTCGAGAATGTGTCACCATTCAAAGCCATGTCGCCAACTTAGGCATCCTTGTCCGACACTCCGTATAACCCCAAAACCAAAGCCAAAGCAAGACTCACCCCCGTCCTGTTCCTCCCTCGAACAGGCATGGCTTGCCTCTCGCGTCATTCCAAGGCGCAGGGGCACGTACCTCATGCCCGGCGCACAACGTCCCGTCAATGAAACCAACATCAAACATGCCCTCACAATCACCCGCGCCTGCCTTCCAGATCTAATGTATACGTTGTGGGCGTTGCACCCCGTTCGGACCACTCTCATGATGATTCTCCACATCGTCCGTGGCTTCTTTCCCGCATTCAGGGGCTATTCCCAAGCAATGATCGTCGACGAGGTGAGTCGGTCGGCAACCTGAGCGGGCTGGCACTCATTTCCGCCCCTGTAGCTCCAGACACTGGTATCGTCCGGTTGTTTTTCGTGGTCACGGTTGCTGAGATTGTTGGTCGCCGAAATATTTCGGCGGGCCGCCGAAACGGCCATTGATTCATTTGCGTATGTCCCGCCACCATCACGTTCATGTCCGCTCGCTGATAATGGTGGTCCAAGCACTTCAAACGAAAACATCGTCCAAGAGTCGGCCCGCTTCTTTGTCGAATACCAACAAATTGCTCAGCGACTTCGTCTCGACATCCCGACGTTGTCGGATACCGTCGTGCGAGACTGTCTCCAAGAGTCCGATCTCTTCGTCCGCTCGTTTAACGGGACGGGCAGCTTCGGGCTGCTCTCCCCGTTCGACTTGATACAGATATTCGCGCTATTGTCCGAACTGATCTCACACCTTCTCGTCCTCGCGTCCCTGACGGGTGGGTCCGCCAACTTGGGAGCCCTGCTTCTATCACTCTTGTCCGCCTTGTTCCCCCTGCTCCTGAACCGGTTCATGAGTGCCCAATCCTCACCAGAGATGGTCCACACGCCCGAAGAGGCTCGGACTGCGGAGCGCCAAGAACGGCTACGGAATCTGGCATACAACGAATCACATCGGGCAGAGGTACTGCTGTTTGGGCTAGGACCATGGATCCTGCAGTCGTGGGCGCAAGCCAGGAAGGCGATGATGATCGGCGGACGGACGACATCGTCGACCCAGCTGACGTTGTCTCAGCTGCTGAACCAGATCAACATTTCTGATCTCTTATTTGCACTGCAGAACGTGAGTGGGTGGTGAACTGTGAATTTATGTGATGTGCTCAAGTTGGGTACAGGTGCCACTGTTACTCATGTTTCAGACGTCGTCTGCGTCGCTGGGGTCCCTGGCACTGTACCGGAGTTCGATCCAGGCTCTCGTGTTCACGTTTGGGAACGTGCTAACGACAGTGCGGATGGCGTATCAGGGTGTGTTCCTGATGGGTGCGTTCTGTGCAGCGATGAAGATGCAACCCGAGCTGGAACCGAGAGACGAAGACGTCATCAGCTATCCGAGTTTGCCATGCGGTATGAAAATCGAAGCTAGGTCAATTGTTCTTCTATTCTGTCTTTTTTAGTAGTTGACGGTGCACCGTCACAGGCACCTTTCTTTCAGCTACCCGGGTAGTAAAGAGCCATCCCTCAAAGACGTCACCTTCTCCCTCGCACCCGGAGAATCCCTCGCGATCGTCGGGTACAACGGATCAGGCATGTTCCGGTCACTCCGCTCACACCGGTCACTTTCACACTTCAACCCCTTTAGGCAAGTCCACCCTCGCCAAGGTCCTCCTTCGCATCTTCGACTTTGACAACGGCGAGCTCCTCATCAACGGCGTAGACATACGTCGCCTAGACCCTGCAGAGTACCACCGCCATGCCACCGCAGTATTCCAGGACTTTTCAAAATTCAACGCCACCGTTCGCGAGAATGTGGGACTCGGTTACGTCCAGAAGGTCCAGTCGCACGCCGCGGTTTCCCGTGCGATCAACTTGGGTGGGGCGGATTCCTTTGTGGAAGAGCTTCCCAACGGCTTGAAGACGAAGCTGGAGAGTTCAGGCTTCGATGCCATGCCCCCTGCGTACCCAGGCACCCCCAACTGTGGGATGTCCTCACGGCAGCATCATGGTCTCTCGGGTGGCGAGGTGTGTGCCGGCTCGTTGCCGTGTCCTGCTTATTCATCACAATAACCCACTTTTACGACAGTGGCAGCGAATCGCCGTCTCCCGCGCATTCATGCGAGCTGATCGACCCGAAGTCGACCTTTTGTTGCTCGATGAACCCGTAAGTGTGTGCCATGTCGTCATCACTCTTTCCCTCACACTTCCCTTTCCAGACGTCATCCCTCGACGCCCATGCTCAATCCAGAATGTTTGACACCATCAGTCGCATATCTACGTCCCCATTAGGAAACAAGACAAAAACCGTCGTGTTCATCACACACCGACTTTCCACCGCCCGACGTGCCGATAAGATCGCGATGATGGAGAGAGGCGTGCGTTCTCGTCTTCTCCCCTTCCTCTTCTCCTTCCCCACATTAACCCCTACGTTTGCAGACCATCACCGAGTTTGGCACTCACGAAGAGCTGCTCAGCAAGGGCGGCTCCTATGCCGCCCTATACAAGGCATCTATCTGAGCTGTGAAACTTTCCCTACACGACTGTCACACCAATTCATTCATCGTAATTCTCGCATTCATATCCACGCAATGTATCAAAATTCCACGAGCGTATTACTTGGGAGCCTCGCCCACTCAACCACCGTATTCTAGATCATAGATGGAAAGAACTCCCGAACCTAAACGTAGTTTTTAATCGCTTGGGGAGCGGTCCTTGTATACTACCGAGCCATCGTGGACGTATGCGTCGACGTTCTCCACCGACGATTGAGACTGGACGCCACTTGATGACGGTCCCTCATGGATCCCGACCAACAAGCCAGCATCGCGGATGCCTTGGATCAGCGAGGGAACTTGAAGCTAAATTCGTGCGTCAGCCTTGGCGAGAGATGTCATAGAACCACAATTGCAAATTACCAGTAATTCAGAGTCAAAGAAGACGCCCAATAGATTGTTAGCTTTAGCAAACTCTACGCCCTCCGCTACGCTCCAAGGCTGGCGAGGCTGATCGCCTCCCGCGTCTCCAAGTTCAGGGTTGGTGCTAGCCTCTGCACACCTCGACGAAAAGAAGACCGGATCTAGTAGAAGCGACGACGTGAGACCGGGGATGATCCGCAGGAATAAAGAATAGATGGAGAAATGGTTTACAATTCGGCTGCTTCCAATTCAACGCCGCACACACTTGCGGAGCGAAAGACGTGAACGCGATCCGTCGACGCGCAAACGCCCCGCCCAGCGAGGTCGACGTCTGTCGAATCGTGCGAAACACCGCGTTGACGCTCAGATTAAGGTCGAGGTGGCGTCTAGCGTGAATCCTACTTGGCGATTGAAGCGCTACTTCGAGTGTCAACCCGAGTTGGACCGGTAAAAGCTGCGAGATCACATTAATCTCAATCGTTTCCCACCCACAAGTCCCTCACTCTGTACAAATGGAGTGAGAGAGTTTGAGTGTCGTACCTGTATGAAGCGCGATAGCGGCAGCATTACACGCGGAAGTACTCTATACCAATCCTGAATGGAAGTCGTCCTGCGAACGAGCTGTTCCCCCCTATCAAGTCGATTAGCCAGAGCCTCGAATTGGGACAGAGTAAGGTCGGCAACGTCCAGATCATAAGACGAATCCGGCAGTAATTTTTCGCCAAACACCACCGGCTGAAGATCTCGTGTAACCTGCACGACAGCGTAAACGTAATTCCCAGACAGCGAAGACAGTGTGACCGTGTGCGAGGGAGAAGCAGGTGCTGATGGGATCGATGGGGACGTGTGTACAGAATCCAACGATTTGGGAGATTGGCGCCATGGGGGCAGCGTCTGAGGGCTAGGGTGCAAAGGGACACCCTGCGGTAGTGTCAGGGACTTCCAATAAGTTTCGACGGATCCTCCGACCTCCAGGGTGATACCCTGGAATGGTGTGATGACATGTGCCGAAAAAGTAACCTGAATGTGAAACACGTGAACGCTCATCCTTTTGCACGATCGGGTCACCAATCGGGTTGCATACCTCGCCAATGCTGTGCAGACGATGATCCAAGATGGACAAGGTCGTGAAACTACCGTCGGGTGTGTGGAAGATGGACGGATGAGCGACAGCACGGCCGATCGTTTTGGTACCAAAGTTGGGGTATATGGAAAATTCCAGCGTAAGATCTTTTAAGCTCGATGCCTGAAACAGGAATGTATCACAATTGTTCTGCTGTGGAAGCGCTATAGTGTAAGGGGCTGCATTGACTCCAGGGCCCGCAGTGATGACCATTTTCAGCCGATTTGGCGAAGGCAACGATATGCTCCGTGCCAAGATCGAATCCGACAAACGAGGATGGAATCTGATCGCCTTTTCGGACCCCCTAGCATCGAGGTCAGGGGGTGACCCAATCGTGACCACCACCAGATAGTTCTTGTCGAGATAGTTGTGGCCATAGACCCGGTGTGGCATTATGGGCGGAGGAAGAGATAACGTTGGAATGGAATCAGGGTCATCGATCTGCACATCGCTCGCAGTCCGCGGAAGTATAGGAATGCGGTTGGAAAACACAGTGCGGCGTTCTTTGGGCACTGCTTTGAGAAGCAGGTCGACGCACGCGCGATGGCCGTACCACGCGGCGTAATGTATTGCTTGGTGGCCGAGCTCGTCAATTCGGTCGACACGTGCTCCTGCTTGGAGCAGAACCTGTAGGCAAGAAATACGACCGTTACGAGCAGCATGGAAGAGTGGCGTCCATTCATGATATTTGTCCGGAAAGTCCCACCCTTCTCGATCCAGCAGCAGTTTGCAAACCTCCGCGTGTCCTTCACGCGCTGCGAGATGAATCGGAAACTCCCCGTTGGTATTCGGAACACATCTTGCGCCTTCCTTTATCAGCAACGAGACGACGTCAGCATACCCGTATTGGCTTGCTAGGGATAGGGGTTCCAAGCTAGAATTTTGGGACGGCGACGGTAGATCGATGCACTGGTCGCATAGCAAAACCAGGACACATTCAGTAAAGCCTCTGATGGTGGCATATAAGAGAGGGCTGCAATTGTCCACGTCGAGTACGTGCGGCGGAACACCGGCCTCCAACAGTCGCTTGCAAACAGCCGCGTGGCCGTGCATAGCCGCATAATGCAGCGCTGACCGCCCGTAAGCGTCCAGCTTTTCTCTTTCCGACCCTTTCTCGAGGCACATGTCCACGAGGCGCAAAGTTCCCGCAGCGGCAGCCTCGTGAAGACATGTCCGTCCGTTGATGTCGTCAACGAAGCTGAAATCAAAGGGCACCTCGACGCTGATGAGGATGAGGTCTGCGAGTTCCAGGGGTGCGTCGACGACAACTTTCCAGAGCACGCGGGTGACATTAGCCTTTCCTCCATCCTGGGAGCCCCAAATGTCAGAGTGTCGCACGAGATCTTTGATGGACGCTTCATCAGAGTTTTCGACCGCCTTTCGTAAATCAAGTTCAAACTCGCGGAAAGGCCCAGAGTGCATGTTTCGCTCGATGTTAAGCTGGAGGTCCAGAACATCCTGAGCAGCAGCCCCGTCGAACATGAGACCAGTGGAAAGATCGGTCAGATCTAGTAGACTCGCGGCCACGATATCCGAGAAATCTGCGATGAGCTTTTGCATGTGTTAGAATCAGTCAATACCGAAGCCATGATGAGTCACCTGTCTGTTAAACACGGGTTGAACCTCGACCTGACGGGAGAGATAGAGTTCCTTGGTTGTAGAGCGTGAGCGTTTGTCCCACTTTTTGAGGATTTTTCGGAAACCAGTCGCATTGATCTCTACAAATTGCTGTGGAAAATGTGTTGGAGGTCGTCGAAATAGAGAATCACAGTAATTATCACCTGCAGTTTGCCTAGATCCCGCTCGAGCAGACGAAATCCTTCTTCGACGGCAATCCACTCGACGTGATTCATCGCTGAGCCATCTGATGCATCCGGAACACCCCTCAGGGCCGCAGCGCGACGCTTGGACAGCAGAGTCTCAAGACGTAACTTTAGCTCTGCTTCCTTTTGAAGATAGAACGTATTGATCTGCAACGACGCGACTCGGACATCCAGAAATCGGTTTCAAAGTGAGAAAATGTTCACGTGCCTTCTCCAACTCCCGCTCTAGCTTGAAGAAAAAGGCAGCTTTGTGGGCCTGGAAGTCAGGCCCGCGATCGTTGTCCTGGCCGAGTGCGGACAGAATGGGAAGCTGGTCCGGATCACCGGGAGAGCCATCCCTTGTGGCGTCGGCAGTGGAAGATATCGAGATCGCTGAGCTGACTGTTGGATTCAAAAGATCCGCTGGCCGGACACCCAGTGCCAGAGCAGCCGCCTCGGAGGCAGGCCGATTTGCAGCCAGAGAAGAGATGATCTTCTTGAGGAACTTGTAGTCGAGATAATAGGACGACCATCCTGGGACCTGCTCAGACTGAATCTGCTTCCCGAACTGAGGAAAGAAGGGGTTAGTGGCGAGCAGGGGGCAACGTAGGACGCTGCAGACCTTCATTCCAGAGAGATGCGAGGTAGATCAAGACGGAAGACAAGTTGCGTCTGAGCGTTCAAGACATGCTGGATATATTTCCAACAGAAATAGACAGGAAATGACACTCAAAGAAGAAGACTGACAGTGAGCGGTCACTGGCATGCACGTGCGTCGTTTATGGTCATAGCAGATCAACCTCGAGGCAGGTGAAGCAATTCCAGTTCTTACTCCTACTACTAGCGACAAAGTCAATTCACCGTGAATTAATCAACGTGGACATCGATGACATCCTATACGTTCCCGCGCCAAATCAAATGGTAGTGCCACAGCTACTGCAACCTGCAAATCCTCTTGCTGGTCCTCAAATTAGTACTTTCCTCATCTGCCAGACTTTTGCAGGCAATAGCGTCACCGGGCATTTGCCACGCTGTTGTACATGTTCGAAGGCACAGCGATAGCAAAAGACGTAACCAGACGGCAGAGCAGTAGCGTTGTTTATAGTGTTCTGACACAACGGGCAATGCCCAAACAGCGTGCCATCCACGGAAATTCCGGAAGGGTGAGGTGGAAGCATCCGAGGAGGTGGGATAGCCGGACCAAGAGGTGAAATCGACAACGAACGTGCCGGGGACCCCGGGGAATACCACCACTCCAAGAACTTGATGAAAAAAATAGCTGTTGGCAAGAGCAATCTTAACGAGTCAAGCATCAATTGGGGGGTGTTCAAAAGGAGGTGGCGGAGATGTTTCATGATCCCCCGCCGAGCGAGAGGGGTAGCACCCTGTTTGTTATCAGTCACAAGCTGTCAGGAGGACATTAGCGTCGGAGTGAGGGTGGGTCCGGATGTTCTACTCACAAAGTCGTCTGCACTCAACCGACGTAAATCAACACCTATCCACGCTAACCATGGACGGTAGAAGGGCGTGCGTTCAAATAGATATGTCACATTGCATGCGAGCAACCATAATTCAAACAGCGTGTTCGCCCACGGGAAGATCTTCTTGTATACCCGACGCCAGCGCCCTGCAAGGGACTAGTGCAACCGTTAATATTGCCACATCTTCGGCACAGAAACAGCTTACGCGATCGGTAGGTCCTAGTGCACGATGGCCACCGCCAGCATCCTCGATGTCCGAGGGAACGCCTCCACCCAGTTGTTCATAGTAGTCATGGGATTTGGCACGGATATACGGAACGGCGACCTGTGCAGAATCAATATATATGTGGTACAAAATCCGACAGGCGAACCAAGAGGAACAGCGATTGCCATATTTCCTTGCCCCTAAGTTTTTCTGCGGCAGGTACGCCAGCAACAGCAGCAGAAGCTCTATCTGTAGACATCCAAGGATGTCTGCGTCTTTTCAGGCCATAAAAATTCTCCGCAAAGGACGCGTCTAGAAGCGTTGAGGAGCGCTCAAATTGTGTGGGAGAATAGAAGACGCACTATGCTTGCGGAGATAGTGTCGTTCGACAAAAAACATGATGATGGCATAAAACTCTTCATGCCGATTCACGATTTGAATGAGATATCGTGGATATTGTTGTGCAAAGACCTAAGTAACATGAACGACGGTGTGGTTGAAACAAGGCGATGCTCACCGCCAGAACATACTTGAGCGCTGGCTGGAGGAGGTCCCTGAGCTGTTCCTGTGCGATGAGCTCGAAGAGAGAGGGTTTGAGAGGGTCGCCGCCTATGTCGTGGAGGAACTGCATGAAGAGGTAAAAATGAACACGTGATAGCTTGAGTTTCGTCATGTGACTAGGGGACGTGTATTGAGAAGGATAACTTTGAAACTTGAACTTGCCTTTCTTACTCCGCAACATGTTCTCGTCCATACATGCCATGATACCTTCCGACGCAGAAATGGCTAACCAAATACTCAAGGAGGAGAGCACATATCGTTTCTCAACCTTCTCGGCTACAGATGCAGTCACACTCGGCCTCTCCCTCCGCAAGCGCTTTCGCGGGAGCTCTCGACACGTAAAGGGCAAAGGCATGGTGATCTCAATACAGAGCATTGCTGGCCACACCCTCTTCTCATGTACCGCAGGAGACTTGGGCCACCCTTCCGGGGAGGGTGAGGTCAGTCTAGACAGCTGGGCATGTCTGGAAAGCATGATCTCAGCCGTTAAGCGCACGAGCCACTCGAGCTACTATGTGGAGAAGGGCATGAGTGCCATGGGCAAGACCGCGAAGCAGATGGGAGTCGAGGGCGATTTTGCCGTTTGCGGAGGAGGTCAGTGCTCTTCTAATTAAATACCATGTTCCACACCTCAGTTAGCGTCGTCTGGTATTCAGCGTTTCCGATATGGTTGGACGTGAGTAGGGGCCGACTCGTGACGCTTCGATCATGACCGATCCAAGTTAACAGAATGCACCCTGTTGCCCCATTGCCGTAGCAGCCTGTCACTCGGGTTCGAGTCAGGAAGACCATAGAGTTCGTTTTCGCCGTGGTGGTTTGCGTCACTCATTCAAGAGACCCCAACAGCTAATGTCAACGACCATACGGGATTACTTGCTCAAAAAGCAGACTCAGCCGAACACGAGGCTCTCTATCGCTTCGTCAATCTTGCAGACTGAGATGCCGGTCCCGATGCTGGCACATCAAGAACATAGGGACAGCGTTGCGGTAAGCTCATACAGCCAGTCTGAGGTTCGGTACGTTCACCAGGAGAAGGCTTGGGGCGCGGAATTAGCTTCAGAGCAGATGCGATCACAGACGCCATACGATGAACACGACATGTAATTCTTGTATGATAGGGATACGAAAAATTATGTGGGGCGATGATATTAACTACTTAGTTGGTAAACAGGAAGGCAGTGATAAACGGAAGGTAATGTCACACTTGATCCGACGGTGTATCCAAGTCTTGTTGGTACGGTGTAGTCAGTACCCGTATGGTCTCTACAGAAGATGTGAGACAGAGTCAAGCATAGGAGAGAACCGGCGTACCATGTCTCAGAAATATCTGGCGCTGGCCAGACGGAGAAGACGGATCCGCGTTCGGCTCAGGGTCACGCAGTTCGTAGTTTGCCTCGACGTAAACTCTGGAGCCCTTGCTCAGCGTTTTGAGGTAGTTATTCTGAGTGGGGTTGAACGAGACAACATGATGCCAGGTAACACCATTTTCCAAGCGAGCTGAAAGACGCGTTTGCGGTGAATCTACGAGTAATTCTGAGACGAACACATACTGCCATCGGGATTCGGAGGTGGAGGGGGGAAGTTGGATGTCGCAACGGAGTATCTGAGGGAGAGTCAGGAAAAAAACACGGAAAAGAGACCAGGACTGACGAGACGTATTCTTTATCGTTCTTGGTCGTACGAAGCTCTGGGTCTTTGCCTAGACGTCCGATGAGGACTAGCTTTGCGAGGTCATATGACCGGGCCGGGGTAGAAGAGAATGCCTGACGAGGAGGTGAAGTAGACCAGACTGTACTCGAAAGAAAGCACGTACACGTCGTTGTACGCCCGACAAGGCCAGTCTCGCGGTTGTCCTGAACATTAACTTACTTGTAGTGGTGGTTCAACACTTTTTGTGTGTTTGACCGTATTTGGAGAGGACCCTCTCTTGTACATATACGACTCACACCCCCTTGTACATATGTCCCGGCACAGACTCGTACGAAACCTCGACATTCATGGTCTGTCTCATCTTGTTATCCTGATCGTCGTCATTCTGGCTTATCATCACCCCCTCAGCCGAGCTGGACGATGCGGCGTTCGACGATGACGCTGATGATATGACCGAAGAGCAACATGGTGCGGCTCCTCTTCGCACGCCCCTGTTGCTTCGCTCAATTTCTACTATACAGCCCGCATGGAGGCCGGATTCGAACACATCAGAGCCGTACTTGGCGACGAAGTTACCTCTGGGCTCGATGATGCCATCATCAAGGACACTCTTTGGCAATCCTATTTCGATGTCGAGCAATCCATCGTTTGGCTTTTCGGTTCGTCTTCTTCTCTTCGTTAGATCCTTCTCTCACTCTTCATAGAGGAACAAGAGCGCAGAGCCGCCGCAAAAGAGCGTAAAGGTAGGCTATCGATCCTCTCTCGTTGCTAGCGTAGTTTTGCTTTTGTTACTCTTTCTTCATGATGTCGCTCCTGCACGTTCTAAATCCCACTGGTGGTCCCGCTTCCGCCGCAAAGGAGGCGAACAGCAGAAAGGTGCATATCACTATCACCTACGTCGCTCCATACTTCTCTGCATCGTGGAATCCTTATTTACCTTGTTTGTCGTCCCCATTTACCAGCCCCGCAAGATCACGTCGGTCCTACTGGATATGTTCCGGGAGACTTGGAGCGTCCGCGCGTCCCTTTGATCGTCCTAGCACAACAAGGCCATTTCCAGCCAGATTACTATCCAGCTCCTCAATACGTTGATTATGATCAGGAGGTCGATCCGGATGAGTTTCCGCTGGGCCCGATGTCTCCTGATCGAAGTTCGCGCCTCAGTACGATAACGGAACTTACCGAGCGTACCGAACCATCTCGCCATTGGCCATCGAGGCAACAGTTGGTGGCAATGAATAACCCCCGGGCGTTGTCCTCAAGCGAGACAACTTCGTCGTATGGTCAAGTCATTGGTGAGTTTCTTTACATAATTATATTGTAATTCTACTCACTATATGCACAGAACGCTCGAGCATTCGCGCAAGTGGCGGTTATCCGTCTCACCCCATGGATCCAAATAGGATACCTCCTTCCCCATCCCCTTCAGCCGTACAACGGCTCTCGAGTTACGACTCCGCACCGTCTCTTCACACGCCGGCGGAGTCAGAGGTTCAATCCGAGCCACCAAGGTCACCTCCGCGCCCGCCTAGCATTTCAATGCCAACAGCGGACAACATCCCAGAAATCCCAGACTTCAAATCCAAATCTACCGATCTGCCACCCCCGGTACCTGAGAAAGATATGCCACAACATGTCCAACCCCGAAAACGTTCCAAGCTTGCGGAGCTGGCAAGCTCACGCGCCAGCACAATATCTAGCTCTCGATCATCGGATTTGGAGACGTCTTCTGTGCTTACCTATCCTGCTCTGCGTCCGTCCAACGAATCTCGTCTTTCGCTAGCTTCACGTGCCACAACCGTCAAGCCACCACTCCCTTCGAAGGCCTCTGAACAGTCGCTGTCATCGATGAGGACACCTCGCACCCCTGAGAAACTTACGTCCACAGCTTCGGTCAAGTCGTTGCCTTCCGTTAAGAAATCACCTTCTACCACCCCCTCGTCCATGTCTTCTCACGTGCGCAAGGCAATACAAACCGCTATGGATCTAGAAGCCTACGACCAGCAGGTGACGGTCGGGAAGCAGGCGGATAACATGTCCGACATCTCAGTTTCTACGGTCAAACCCGAGAAACACGCCGTTTCACCCCGCTCACCTATCCCTTCTGAGTTTCTTGTGGCACGCAGTGAGCCAGAGGCGAAAGCACGTCCTCAGTCCAAGCTTGCAAAGCTCGCTCAGGCCAAGGCTAATTCTCATATTCATGTTCCGCCTCCCAACGATCTTCCCAAACCTCGTACAGAATTTTTCACTCCTATCGCGAATGGGGCGACGGCGACGACCGCTATAACAACTTCATTCCAGTCGCTTCAGAGTCTCTCGACTGCTCAGACGCAGGAACCTGCCCCACTAATTCAGATGCCAGGTGGGGAAATCCGGTCTTCGAAGTTATCATTGAAAGCAAAGAGAGTACAGCCCAAATCACCGTCCCATTCTAGCGTTACCGATGACGACCTTCCACTTCTGTCTCCACCCCCATTCTTCCTTCCAAGCCCTACCCGTTCCCGTGCGTCACCCTCGGCCTTCGCTTCTTTGCTTCTCAATGATCCTCTAACGTCCCCCGAAGACAAGGACAAGGGCAGCACGATGCACAGGTACGGGAGAGAAGAGCTGAGCCTTGTTGAAACGCACCGGGTATCCCTCTCTCGAAGCAAATCGACCATCGATTGTGACCTAGAGCAACATAAGCGGAGCCGGGTAATACCTCCTACCTCCCTAGACTTGAGCGTCCGGTCTGCATCCTTCGCGTTTGACGTTCCAAGTCCGGATGACATCGTCTTCGATTCCCGTCGTGGGACCGCCTTGGCGCAGCGGCGGTGATGCCTTTTACCATTGTTCACTTGATTTTCTATCCCCTTTAACGTTTATCGCTCTATTTTATTCTGGTTTTCGGCTGACATGATAGATGTACACTTATATTGTTGTTGTTTTTTTAATGGAATGATTCGTGCTGATTTTGTTTCCATGTTCCTCACTGCAGCTGCAAAGGAGCGCGAAAAGGCACAGAAAGCTGCTGCTCAAAAGAAGGCACCACAGACACCGTCCACCTCGGGCTATAACACTCCGTCTTCTCAGGCCATGTCACCTGTGGGTTCGCCCACTAAATCGTCGAAGAAGGCAGGAGCCAGTTTGCAGCCGATGAGAAAGTCGGGAGCGACAACCCCCGCTAAGACCAACAGCGGGGGTTTGGACTATATGATGCTTGACCTTTCGGCGGCGAACTTGCAGCCCCGCGAAGACGAGCCTCCCAGAGTGGACGAGCCTGTCCCCAGGATTGCAATGGATCGCGAGAGGTTGTTAGAGGAAGCAAGGAGAGAACTTCAAGCGTCTGCTCAAGGTGCAAAGAAGGGAGTTAGCTTGGTGGTTATTGGTAAGTCGAGGGACGTGATCTGATGCCCGTGCATCTCATCTCTCTCAAAGGGCACGTTGATGCTGGAAAATCAACGTTGATGGGCCGACTGTTGTATGAACTGGGACGTGTTAACGAAAAGTCACGACATGCAAACGAAAGAGATAGCAACAGAGCCGGGAAGAGCAGCTTCAGCTGGGCTTGGGAGCTTGACGGAACAAAGGAAGAGAGAGAACGGTTTGTTATAATTGACGATACTTGCTTGTCAATTGAGCGCTCGCTGCAGGGGAATCACCATGGACATCGCGATGCAATCCCTTTCGACTGCACACCGACAGATAACGATCTTGGATGCTCCGGGTCACAAAGATTTCATCCCAAACATGATTTCCGGGGCCTCTCAAGCCGATTGTGCACTCCTCGTGGTTGATGCTACGACGGGGGAATTTGAAGCAGGTTTCGAGCGCGGCGGACAGACTCGCGAACATCTAGTTCTCGTGCGAAGTCTCGGAGTGTCGCAAGTAGTCGTCGCAGTGAACAAACTGGATCAAGTCTGTGTAACGAAATACGAATATTGGGCGTCACTGATAATTAATGAACTTGACTCCAGGTCAATTGGGAAAAGAGTAGGTATGAGGAAGTATGCGAACACTTGAAGATGTTCTTTGGTCAGTCGGGGTTTCAGTCCTCGAAAACGAGTTTCGTACCTGTTGGCGCTATGCTGGGTGTCAACCTAGTGGAGCGGAAAGCTCCTGAAGCGTCTGCATTGTCCCAGTGGTATCGAGGACCAACCCTGGTGGATCTTCTAGGTAATTTGATTAGCTTCGTTGATCTATTTCCTTTTCACCAAATATTTCCTAGACAAATTAGAACCTCCAGCGAGGGACATCGAATCGCCTCTGCGATTGCCAATCTCGAACGTCTTCAAAGGACAAAGTTCTGGCATCGGAGTATCTGGTCGGATATGTGGTGGCATCGTTCAGGTTGGGGAACGACTGCGCGTTCTGCCCGGAGACGAGACTGGCGTTGTCAAATGTAAGAGTGATGCGAGAGCTCGGATGCTGTCACGTTTTCTGATGCTGCGCTAGCCATCGACCTCGACGATAGGAGCGTGTCTTGGGCCGCGGCGGGATCCAACGTGACACTCTACCTGACCGCCATAGATCCCATTCACCTCAACATTGGCAATGTTCTCTCCCCGCTCAACGACCTCGTCCCCCTCGCGACTCGTTTCAACGCGCGGGTCATCATTTTCGACATTCAGCTCCCTATTACCAGTGGTACTTCGGTATGTGTCAGCTCGCGCGTTGTCCACCTTGCAGTGTGAAGTCGCTCACGAGCGACGAACGACATCGTCAGGTCGAACTGTTTCACCACTCCCGAGACGTCCCCGCGACGATCTCGAAACTGATCGCAAGCATCGATCGATCGACCGGTTCCGTGACGAGGAAGAATCCGCGGTACGACTTTTTCCTTTTGGACAGTCCGCGTAACTCGGCTAAGCATCAATCGCAGCGTCTTGACCAAGGGAACGTCTGCCGAAATCGAGATCACTTTACGAGGCGATAGTATTTATGGGGCGGGCGCCGCTCCAAGGCCCATTCCGATCGAACCGTTTGCAACGAACAAGGACATGGGACGGGTTCTGCTGAGGCGAGGTGGGGAAACAATTGCCGCTGGTAGGTCACATCGACATCTCTAGGTTCCCCCTTTTGCCCAGTCTGAGACATGCGGCAGGGATCACTTTGGAAATCCACCAGTAGAAATATGAACCGAGAGTATGAGTACTGTGCCACACAGTCATATACACGATCTACGTGTGCCCAAGTAGTTTGCAGGTATAATAAAGTAAAGTCTAGATGATAGTGTGCGTTATCCGACGTAAAGGGGAGCATAACAGGTCGTTATCCATGCATGTAGGCATCCGATGGTAAACACCACCGATGTGGTCTGAAAACATGCTCAGTGCTTGTTCTTTTCCTTGTTCTCCTTGTTCTCCTTGTTCTTGTCAAAGATATGTTTGATTCTCGCGAGCAAGGACCGGCATTTTTTCTGAGTCGATGGTGTAGGAGTAGACCCTTGGTCAACGGAAGCGAGTGTCGTGTCCTGTTGAGGGGCTGCAGCTTCGGGTTGCTTTGCGGGTGATGGGATATCTTGAGTAGCTTGTGGGGAATACTCTGGTGGTGCAACCACAGCCTCCTGTCCCGTCTCAGCCACTCCAGGGGAGGTGGGTGCCTCTCCGTTGGAGAATTGAAGTGGTGCATCAGTCAAAATGCCGTACGGCTCGGACGCCACTCCATTTCCGTCGGCTGGTGGAAGCGAGGAAGAGGCGCCGCTATCGTCGACGAGGACGGGTATGTCAGACGAATAGGATTCCTGAGCAAACCCTGCGGGGATCGCAGAAGCGGGAGAAACATTGCCCTCCGTGGCTGCTGCAGTGTCCTTGGAACCGAAAGTGTGAGTAAGTGGATCAACAACATGCGGCAGAATCGGAGGTTACACGTACCAATTTCGCCTCGCCCACCATAGGGGTCTGACTGAAATCCACGGTTATGTGCGGAATCGGAAGTGGAGGCAACAACCCCCTGTGTGCGATGGGTTCAGCCGGATCAAGAAATTCAACGGCCGTCACCATCGTCTCGACGTCAACGTGCGCACCCTCGGGAGGAATGGACAACGTGGGGAGTGTAGGTCTTTCGGGCGCAAGGAGGACGTTGTTGATGTTCCCGTTCCCGTCATTTTCCTGTGGCTTGTCGTCGCGGCATTGCCATCGCCCGTCGACGACGTACTTGTATGCGATCTTTTGCCCCCATGGTACTTTGACAGTGCCGAAAAAACCACCGTCGCCCTTGGCCAAATGAATGGAGGACGACCACTACGGAACGGAGTGTTGAGCGGAATTTGCAAAAGAAAAAAGAAAAAAAAAGACAGCGTTGTCGCTGACCTTGTCGAATGTGCCGGTCGCGATCACATCTGTCGGGCCCAGGGACGGCCTGAACGGAAGCAATTAGAATGGGTATGAAACGACAATCGAGCATCTCACCAGATGAGTTCGAGGTCGTGAAGATCTACAGCGCTCATTGCCCTGGACGTCGGTACAGCCGGTGCTGGACTGGTAGCGCTCGCCACCAAGCTCAGCCAGCCGGTATTTATACGTGGACCTCCAATTCCGTAATCATAACACATGTACACGTGCAAGCGGGCTACTCGTCTATATTTGAGCCTCCATTCCTGACATGGACACCCGAGAGGTCTTCCTTACGTGCACAACGTGTTACATATTCATCGCCACACATAATAATGACAATGGCATGTGCTCATCGTACATACTCCAACCAACTCGCCAACTCCACGAGGTATCTGGATCATGTCAATGACCAGTAACACCAGCATCCGCACCGTTTCCTCGTAAAACTGCCTTCCGGCTCTTGCTCTTTCGTGCGCGCAGTTGCTGTGAGCCACGTTCCTGTGGCGGTGTAAAGCCTAAGAAATTCTTTGTAGATCCTTCGCTTCTGCGCATTGGGTTGTGATATTCAATTTCAGGAGTGGCAGGTGTCATCTGTTGCGTATCCGAGTCAAGGTAGACGATCGGAATGGGAGATTCGCATGCGCTGATACCGAGCTGTCGGCAGTAATACTGAACAGCGGCATGGAATGCAGTTGTTCGTGCATTCTTCGCCCCCCAGTCTCTGCATCACGACGCGTGAGACACCCTGGTCAAAGAATCATTTCCGATACTCACTGCCAGGTCCTAAAAGAGAATCGCTTTTCAGATAGAGTCAACACTCGCTATTCAGCCTACGTACGAGTTGTGAGGGATAGCAATGGTGATATCCAGGTGACGCTGAAATGAGATCTTTTGCAAAGTGATCGATGTTGATGGTTGAAACCATCGATTCTCTTCCGTTGCGAGCCATTCATTCAAGCGGGCTTCGAGCGCATCTAACTTCTCCATTGGAGTGCGCCAAGCCACCTGCATTGTAAGTCCCTCGGCCATTTTCTACAACACGTAGGGATCAGTCGAGCATCCTGGTGGAAAAAAACAATTCAGGTACATCACTCCGGCGAACATTGGTTCTGAATAACTTCCTATCAGTACTCGTGATCACCGAACCTATGAGTAGAGACTCGCATGAATTTCGTGAAGAGTTGGTTGTTGGAATAGTATGCCTCGGTGCCATCTGATCGAATGAACAGCGTCTGGGCACTGAATTGAGTAGTGATAGAGGAATAACGAAGATCGGATGTCATACCGCGAACAGTCCCATTTTCTTCACGATCAAGTTATCGGCTATAGAGACGTCAGCCCAACATCGTCGACCTTTGTCGGAAACGTATTACCATCAATGATACATCGATCACCCGTATCGAATGGGCTAAATCAGCATTAGCAAGGGCAGAATCAGGTCAAATCTATGAACGTACTGTGTCACAAACAGAAACATTATGGCATCGAACATGTTGCTGGCTGCGTTTTTGAAAATGAAACTCGCAGCAATGCCCAAAGAATACATGCTGGTCAACGATTGAGTGACGTTGAGACCAAACACGCTCAGCGAGATGAAAAACAAGATGACAAAGGCAAATAACAGTAATATTAGATTAAGTGTCTTGAGAGCCACCCCAACGTCTCGCATGCTCCGCCATAAGAATCGCCGTTCCTTGTAGATCCGTAGAATGGTGGCCTTTATTTCAGGTCGAGGAAGGTCTCCGTTGTTGTCTCTATCAAAGACGCGAAAGGCTTCCTGAGCTTCCTCTGAAGATGCAAATGCGGGCTCGAAGTCTCTTGATACCAGATAAGTTCTGTGATGGTCACGGAACGTCTGATAAATAGCACGGGCGAGGCGCTATAACATGCAAAATGGGCCGTCATATCTCGATATGATGGAGATCCCGTCATACCTTGGCCTCCTGGGACGAATTGACACTGAATCTCAACCCGTTCAGATCATCATCTTTGCCCTTGATATTACGAGCATCATGCAGTACCGCCGACGTTATTACTCGCGCCGCTTGGATGGCTGGGTTAGAGTCATCATGGTGGTGTGTGCTCTGATCGATATGATGGTTGCGCGTAGGAGGATATGTGAAAGATGAATCCGCCTTTTCATTGGGTAGATCGAAAGCAGAATGACTCGTGGACAACTTTATATCTTCCACATCAGACGAGACTGAAACAATTTGGTGGGGGTGGATAGATGGCCTCGAATCCGCTGATCGTTGTATCCTCTTGCATTGATTGTCCTCGGCGTCGGCGTCGTCACCGTCATCGTAACCATGGGAATCGTCGTTACCGCGGTGACGGCGGTGGGAGTCTCTTTCATTGAAGGGATTGATGAAGCTAAGGTTGAACACGCCATGTCCACTGCTAAGCCTGCTCTGGTGTTGTCGAGTCCGAGGCTTATACTCGCGTAGCCTCTCGATGACGCGCAGACCACGTTCGACTTCCTCCAGGCGTTCCTTATAAGCAGTCCGATGGAATGCGAAAGCTATCGACTGGAGTGAACTTGAGGAGCAGGTATTGAAAAAAATATTTAATACCTATAGCATGGAACAACATCCTTTGAGTGCATATCACGAGTACAGAAATGAACAGAAATTGGATTGCTTGAGCAAGCTGCAGATATTGCTTAGCCCTGTGTATTCAAGAGATGCAAGGATACTCACGCGGTTAGTGTATGGAGCGGGACTGGGTCCATCGGCGCCACCATTGTACAGCTGGAATATATTTTGGAACAAAATGATCCAACTGATCCAGGCACTGGCAGCATACAACACAGGCTTGAAAGTGTCTTTGACAGAGTCATACAACTCGATCTGGGACTTGACTGCCTCGGAGACATGACCCCAGGAGATAGATATCAAAAGGCGTGCTAGTGCGGATATGATGTCCACGACCATCGCAAGACCCCAGGATATGACGACATTAGCCGCCACCCAGAAAAGCCAGGCTTCGATGTTCTGGCTCACGTAGTGCCGGTAACTGGTGGGGTGAGGTTTATACCAAAGGAAGCGAACGAGCAAGGCGGGCGTCACTAGGATGCCAGCAAGGAAGATGGAGCCAATCAAGGAGGAAAAAAGGATGGTAAGCAGACTGCAAGTGCGATGCCCTCAATGCGATTTAAGTAGCCGCACACGAGAAGAGAACGAACCGCCAAATCGTCCAACGTCTCGTCTTGAGTTTCTTCCCGGATTGTGCGTCTTCGTCAGCCAGGTGCTCATCACCGCTCCAGTCAAACTCGTTGTCGTCGTCGTCATCATCATCTGTACCTGCAGATGGAGGACCACGAGACTCGAGTTTTGGAGGTGTGTTGAGATATTGTGCGGAGGGTGCTTGATCAAGTTCTTGAGGGTAGTGGACGGTCGGTCTGACAGACATCGGCTGTCTTTGAGACAACGTATCGGAGCTCTGGCTGTCCTCGCTGTTGCCCTTTGTGCGGGGCATGGCAACAAGTGGCAACTCCGTGGGAAAGTACAGAACCGACAGTCGATGCGCCTTCGAGGTACATGAACCATAACTCAACTACTGTAAGTAGGAACGGATCGCCTCGTCCAGTTCGACGCTGCTTTCCTTATTGACACGACGCGTATCCGACAGACGTAGCAACTAGCAGAGTCTATGCGAGCCCTGAGTCGCAAAAATCAGTCGTATCCCGTTCACAAGTAATTGCTCGGCCTTGCCCGGTGGATGACGTCGTCGAACTTGCATATGCAAAGTACGCTCTCTTACGCTCTTCGTTTACCACCAACACCACCATGACAACGTCACTCGACCATCTTAAACAGACGGGGACCACCGTCGTCTCTGACACCGGTGATTTCGAGTGTGAGTTTGTCGGATCTAGGCTAGCCCCTATTTCGCGAGGGTGCTCATTCGCCTTCTGAAAAGCTATCAGCGTGTACAAACCACAGGTAATGACCCTATAAAAAACACGATATGTATGGTGCTCATTCTGGCTTGAATTTCAAGGATGCCACGACCAATCCGACATTGCTTCTCGCTGCGGCGAACAAGCCACAGTACGCGCACCTGGTAGATGTTGCGATCAAACACGGTAAGAGCAAAGGTGGGACACTCCATGAACAGGCTTGCTTGGCGATGGACCGCCTTGTGCGTCATTTGTGCACACGAGTTTTAAATATCCTGTCTGAAGCTTCTTGCGACGCTGACAGCTTGTCGAATTTGGGAAGGAGATCTTGTCCATCATTCCCGGCAGGGTCTCCACGGAGGTTGATGCACGCCTTTCGTTCGACCCAGAAGCGACAAAGAAAAAGGTGGGCGCAGAGTTTTTTGGCGTGCCCTCGAGATGGGTCCATGCTCTATCATGACACTGGCCATTTCTAGGCAAGGGAAATCATCGCACTCTACAAGTCCGTCGGCATCGACAAAGATCGAGTGCTCATCAAGATTGCCTCTACATGGGAGGGCATCCAGGCTGCCAGAGAGCTTGAACAGTCTGACAGAATTCATTGTAACCTGACGCTCATGTTTGGCTTTGCCCAGGCTGTCGCGTGTGCAGAGGCTGGTGTAACGCTTGTCTCCCCCTTCGTTGGCCGGGTGCGTCGACACTATTCCATCAACCAGTGGGGAAATCACTTACTGAATAACGATGTAGATTCTTGATTGGTATAAGAAAGCGACCGGAAAGGACTACGAGGGCGACGATGATCCTGGGGTTCAATCTGTGAAACAGATATTCAACTACTTCAAACAACATCACTACAAAACAATCGTTATGGGCGCCAGCTTCAGAAACGTCGGTGCCATTTGATTATATCTGATTCACCGTTGTTGATTTCCTTGCACAGGTGGGAGAAATCAGGGCTTTAGCTGGCATCGACTTCCTTACCATCTCCCCGAAATTGTTGGAGGAATTGAAGGATTCTACTGAACTTGTTCCGAAAAAGCTCGACTCACAGAGAGGTAGGTGGTTTACTATCGCATACCGTCCTCATGAACTCGGATGCATTGATAATTGACAGCTGCTCAAGACGAGCCCATCCCCAAGGCTTCCTACGTCAATAATGAGCCCGAGTTTCGTTGGGCCCTGCTTCAGGATACGATGGCGTTTGACAAGCTGCATGAAGGCATCAAAAAGTTTGCAGAGGATGGTGATACGTTGAAGAATGTTTTGAAAGAAAAGTTGCAAGCGGCCAAATGAAAGTCTAGGTTACTCCGACAAAATACATGTACAGTAGTTCAGTGTAGTGTGTAGGGTTACTATTGAGCTTGTTTCGGCAAATTTATCCGAGTCGGAGATGCTCAGGTTCAACTTGACCGATGCCTGTCATGTTCTTCGATTTGAATGTTCCCATTACTGCCTACCAGGGTCCTGGGGCCGCATTACAGTCTAAAAAGAACAAAGGGAAGCAACCACAAGCAACGAATACTAATGTGTTTACCTCGGCTCAGGTCGCAGTCATCGAAGCTCGTATCGATTTGCTCGTCCATTGTCAGTCTCTCGTTCCCTTCTTTCTCTTCTCTTTGACTTTTAAAAGCGCAGTAGGATACACCGTCATTGCACTCAACCAGATAGTCGAGAAGAAAATAGACCCTAAAATACATGTGAACATCCTCAACGCTTTGTTGCCACAGCTGAAGAGTAGGAAGGGGATCGTGTTTCTGAAGCGATTGACAATAAATATCGATGAAGACAGCGAGAAGGGATTCGGTTTGGTGCCTCTTTTTTCGCCGTGTAACTCCTACTCTTGGACTGATCTGTCCTCTCCGTAGACGAGTGTCAATGCATCCATTGCTGACGCGTACGACGTCATTGCTCTCGCCCCTACGACCGCCACTACATTTTCCGCAGCGTGTCTGACGCATAGTCTTCCCTCCCCTTTGACGGCTCACATCATCACATTACCTCTCACCCTCCCACGTCTCCCGTTCCATCTCAAGCACACACTTGTCCGCACGGCCATTAAGAATGGCACCGTTTTCGAAATCAACTACGCGGGCGCACTTGGCGACCCCGAATCGAGCCATCTGAACCTCGGAGCGAGCGACACGGGGCTCACGGCAAAACGAAACTGGTGGACTGCAGCGCGCGAGGTCGTTCGGGTTACGAAAGGGAAGGGCATCCTCGTCAGTGGTGGGGTCGTTGGAGAAGGCGATTACAGAGGTCCGAAGGACGTTCAAAACCTGTGAGTGAACTCTGGTTTGAATTGCTCCAGTTATTTCAAAAGCACACATCCTCATTCTCGTACGTCGCAGAGTCACTTTTCTCGGTCTGGCCCGGAACCTGGCACACGACGCGTCCACCGTCACGCCCAAATCCCTCATTCTGCGCGCACGTGAGTATAATTCTCTCCCTTGACTATGCGGCTCGCCTGCTCTGTTGCCTTCGGAATTTCGAATGCTCACATCCATGTGTTTCTGCCCAGAGACACGCAAAACGTACCGCGCCGTCTTCTCCGAGCCGACTATAGTGGTGCCGGAATCATATCGTGAGGAGCCCGCTGGGGTTACAACGGTTGCTGCTGCTGTCGTGGTCGCACCCATGGTCGGCCCATCGTTGTCTACTCAACCAGGTGCCAGTGCAGGCGCGCCTGCAGAGAATCTCCCACAGAACTCGCGTGACGTCCGTCAACCTCCGGCCAGCAAGAAGCGCCCCCACGAACCCGAGCCCGAGGCTGTCGGTTCCGGCTCCACAACTCCGTCCGGGGCTGCAAAAGCAACCGTCGTAGCTGAAAACAATAACGATCATGGCGGCGCTGATGGGGGTGCCCCGGCGCGAAAAAAGAGGAAGAAGAAGAGGAACGGTGTTTTGGAGAAATAGGTACTTGTCTGAGTTCTCCCAACATAATCCACCGGCGTCGTTTGTCGTAAAGCGATTGTTGTCTCAAGACTCGCGCTGCCAGAGAGATCCAAATGGCGACAAGTGGTACAACCGAATTCATTAATGTCTCATTGAAGTAAGGCTTTTGACATTTGTAATCCAACTCAACTATGTTCGAAATGGGTCTGCTCCACAGGCCCCTTTTTGATTACGCATAAAGCTGACTACGGCGTGGAGCTGCATGGTTCCATACAACCATCTTCGAACATGAATCCCGAGTTCCCTGCTGATCCAAAGGCCATCAAAAAGGTGGAGACAGCTATCACGAAGGAGGCCCGAGCCGACGAGAAGGACTATCAGCGCGCTTTGAAGGAGCTCAAGCAGTCTGAGAAGTCGGAAGCAAAAACCGTCAAGGTGAGGCCGTCATTTGGATCATACGAAGATTCTGTTATTTCAACTCTCGCCAAGGCGGCTCACGGAGCGGACAAGAATCTGAAGAAGATGGAGCAAAAGGAATATGACACGGTCAAGTCGCTACAGAAAGCTACGCACCTGCATGATCGAGCAGTTACGAACCTACACACTGCACAGAGTGACGTTCAGGTGAGCTCCCGCCTATTTGTCTTGTCTCGTGACGAGGGTAACGTTCTCCCATAGATTCAAGAACAGCAAGCTCAAAAGATTAAGCGCGACACCGAAACTCTGAGAGTCCGAGTAGACGAGCACTTCAAGAGCAAACAAATCCGTGAGGTATGCCCATATCCGTTTTCGTTCGTTTCGTTCGCTGAGACCTGATATGTCCAGGAGGAGCGCGGTCGCAAGCTGGCGATTCTTCATTCTCCAGTTCGTACAGGTGTAGAGACGGAGTGAAGAAGGGGTGCTTTCGGCCAATGAGTGGGTCTCTGGAAGAGGTGTTTGAACTTTTTTTGTGTGTATAGCGTAGGCGCAATGGTAGATACCGCCACAGGCCCTGGGTCCAGTCGACTTAACCTACTATGGCCAAAATAAACTATGTCAGCGGCCACAACGAGGTGTAGCGAGGCAAAGATCGTCTGCGGGGAGGGTAGTGGGTGGCTTCAGTGGGGTTTCGACAACCACTTTTCCCTCCTTCCGACTTTCGAGAAATTTGACCCCGCAGCTCACCTCAGAGTAACTAGAACGAACAAATTTTTCATTAGATGTGGTAGCTGGATAGAGGAACGTACAGGAAGATGGTGGTGTTCCAAATCTGCTCCCGGTTACTTACCAGTCACCGCAATGCACCCTGAAGGTGCAGAACCTCCGTTGTCGGAAAATCAATTCGCAAAGCTCGTTTGACACAGCGCTCACCATATCTCGCGCTGACCTTCATACGAATAATCACAAAACGAAGAGCCACTCGACATACAGTTCCCAAAGATACCAACATCGTATAAACTCACCTTTATCGACATGTTCACTTGAGGAGATGGTGATGACTAAGCGTCGGACATGTTTCCAGTAGGCCCGGAGCATTCGAGCTCGCTGTTTCAAACGACGACGACCAAGCCTCGCTCAGCGCCGACGTCAACAACGCACTCGATTGCAAGATCGTTTTCCGTCGCTGACATGAACAAGAACCCGTTCGTTCCCCAACCGACGTTCAATCCACCCCAACCGCCCCTTCCTCCTGGCCCTCCTCCCGCAGGACCACCTCCGGACTATGCGTATTGGACTGCAGCCGCCGCCCAGCACCAAGCTCAACAGCAGTCAACCACAGCCGCAACCGTTGCTTACAATCCACAGTGGAGCGCTCCGCAACCCCAGAGACCATCTCCAGAACAAAGTGCACTGTATGCGAACTACGGGTATGGCGGTCAGAACATGCATTGGCAGCAAAGGCAACAGCAACAACCACAACATTACCAGCCAGTGCAGGCGATGGCCCCACCCCCGCCCCCACCTCAGCCCCAACCGCAGCCCCAGTATAATCCTTACCAAGCGTCCGTTGG